>NCKU01000692.1:0-35252 GCA_003675995.1 Dinothrombium tinctorium | reverse complement strand
TTGTTGATTTGAATTTTTGAATTAATTTTTCAATCCTCATAATCATAATAATAAAGAATATTGACAATTTAAGCAATAAGTGTAAAAAATAACGAAAATCGATCACTGTTTGTATTGTGATTACCGTTGTTTTTAAATGAATTGACAAAAGTGTTAAATGAATTGAAATTGACTGTAATTAATTTAGAATTAATATAAAAGTAGTTCGAATATGGAAAGATGTGGATAATTAGAGATTTAGAAATTACTATCACCCTTTAAATCAGTAGTATTTCGGCAGAAGAACTCGATAATTAACGAAAAACTATGTTTTCTCGGGTAATTTAGTGAATAGAGAATATCGTAACTGTGATTTCGGGAAATCGAGTGTCAAATGCGTTGCGAAAACCGTACCACAAAATTAGTGCAAGATAAACATTAAGCGATTTCAAATATTCGAGTTATTCGATGAAACATATGTTGCCTTTTAATTCACTCATATTGTACAAGGCAAAAGCCACATCACTTTTGCACTTTTAAGCAGTGAAAAAGTGTAAATAAAATTTTAAAGTCTGACACAAAATTAATTCATAGAGATGTGATTTTTCGATGAAATGTTGAACTCTGTTTTAAATCGGAAATTAAATGATATCAAACGATGAAAAAAAGATTAAAATTATGCTAAATTAACAAACTTTCAATTCCCGAAATTACCGAAAAAGACTTAATTCCCGATAAATGCCGAAAATAAATTTTGACAACCGATATATGTCAATCTGTTCACTTTAAGTGTTTTAAATTAATGAACAAATATTACAGTTTAATCCAACTTTTAATTTTGACTTTATTAATTCAAATGAAATTAAATCAAATTCAAACAATCAGATATTATTTGACAACAATTATGATCATTTCAATTTAAAAATGAAACCTCAAAATAACTAAATGCAGCAATCTAAAGTGATTTCATATATAGATCATGCAACAAAAAAATAATCAATTTTTATATCATCATCTTGATTTAAATTTAAGTTTTTGCAAAATGTTTCCAAAATATTCATTTAACTATCATTCAAGACATTCATTTAATTTTCATTTAACTTTGAGCAAGATTTTTTTCCAAATTTAAAAACAGTTGAAATGGGCGGTAAAAAATCTAAATAAATGACATTTCTCAAATTTTGTGTTGTTTTTTGAAAAAATTGCCATTTTTGCCAATTTTTTTATTAATTGATTTTATTTTTCATATTGTTGTCGGGTAAAACGATTTAAACTTATTTTATTTGACAATTTTTTTTAATGATTCTTCACAAAAATCACTATCATATGATTTTAAAAAATCAGTCACAGGCTTACAAAAGAAAACTAAAATAAAATTAATATTACGGTTAGATAAACAAAATTCTATTTTAGATGCTTATTTAAAGAAATCTCGATTTATTTACTGATTTTGCTTATTTTAACTGCCGATTTCCTGACTGAATTTGCATTTTTTAAACCACATCGCTATTAATTGATATTCATTTGTCGGTAGCATAATTTATGTCGTTGCAAGATTATGAATTTAGCTCAAATAATTTTTGTTTCACTCGATATATTGTTTATTTTAAGATGTTTAATCAATATATTTCAATACATTTTTCAAATCTTAAAATAAATTTGCCAATAATTCTGGTTTATGTTTGAGTCGACTGTGGGCGCTTTGCGAGGGCAGAGCTGGTTTCGACGTACACAACCAGCGTATCTTTGTGAAGAAAAACTAACACTTCGAGCGTTAGTGACATCAGCCAGTACCAGAGAACCAGCATGTGATTTAGCGGATTACCACTCCAGCCAATTGTTTCCGGTTTAACTGTCCAAAATAAATTTTTAGAATCAGTCAGCATTCAAACTTCGACTTACTCACTAATAAGTAAAGCAAATAGGTTGTGCAAAGAGCGAGCCATGCGGCGTTCACCACCAGAAAAATAATGTAAAACTGTGTACTGTGTCTGAGAGCGTAAATGAGACATGGGATGGCGACCAAATGGAGTATTGAAATATAGGCTATGACAAGGATTGCATTGTCGGAGTCAAGATTTTCGTAGAGTCCAATTATTTTCATCAATAACACAAACAAGTAAACGGCGGCGGTGTAGATTACCGACGGGTATATTTTCAGAGTCCAGCGAATGAAGTCAGTCATTTCGAGGTTCGAACTATCAACAATGAGTGACAGTCGTAAAATGAAATCGAGTGCACAGCGTGCGAAGTTCGTGATGGCTGAACGGCCCCTCACTCGCTCACGTCGAACACAGTGCGAGCCGTCGTCGCAAAGCTCACTTTTCTATTTTCAAATTACTTTTCTTTTCACGAAAATTGGCGAAAAGAGCGCTGTTTTCGACCGCTTTTCCCGCAAGAATTGGCAGAGAACCGAACACAGACGCTGCGACCGGGTGTCGGATGCGAAATGTCGCTAAAGCCAGAAAACGTCGATTTTAACGAGATTTGGAGTCGTCTGCGGTCTACGATTGACTCGGTGATCGTCTTGTCGAAAGTGGAGCGCAAAGAATGGAGCGAACGGTTCAGCGATGTATACAAGCTGTGCGTCGCATTTCCCGAACCTTTGTGCGACCGTCTTTACGCAGAGACCAAAGCGTTTCTCAACGAACACGTAATTGTTTTGAATAAGGCGATCACCGCTCAGGACTCCGCCACAGGCGAAGACAATCTGCTTGTCGATTACCATAAACAGTGGCTGGTTTATCGCGACGGCGTCAATTACTTGAATAAGCTTTACTGGTATTTAAACCAACAACACATAAAGAAACAAAAATTCTCCGACGCCGACTTGTCGTACGGTTGCGTTGAAGTCAGTGAACAAAAACTCGAGATCTGGGAATTGGGACTTCATATTTGGCGAAAAAACATGATCGAGCCTTTGCGCGACAATTTAATTCGGTTACTTCTCGCCGCAATCGAAAAGTTAGTTCCCAACTTGCATTTACGTTGTGAAAGCAAAAGCCTATCATTTAAATTTTGTTGCTTCTTATTTTTTTCTGAAATAGAGAGACATTGCTTGTCAAGCAGAGCTTTGTTTATTAACATTCAAGCTTATGACGCTGTAAAATTTTTCTTTTATTTACATTTTTTCAAAGGCCTATCATTTTTAAAGTGAATCTTTCTTTACTTCCTTGAAACGCTTTTGGTAATGCAAAATATTATTTTTCGATTGCGTGAATTTCTAATTGATCTTATAATGTCAATAAGAACATTAATGTAATTTTTCTTAATATTTATAAAATGTCTGTTGATCGGATAGAGTTTAATTGAACGAAGAGAGTCCATTCAGTAAGTTTATATCGTGTGTCTCATTCGTGTATAAAGTCGGTGTTTGCTTATAAAGACATTAATTTTTTTTCTGCTAATTAAAACATTTTATTTTATTTAATTTTTTTCAGTGATCGTCTTGGGAAATCGACCAATGAGACTGTTGTTCAAGGTGTAATTCTCTCATTTGTTAATGTCGAAGAATATAAGAAAAAAGGGTCGCTCGACCTTTATCAAGAGATATTTGAGAAACCTTTTCTTGAAGCGACTGGGGAATATTACCGTAAAGAAGCTGAAATGTTGTTGCAAAATTCTGATTGCTCTGAATATATGGAAAGAGTTTTGAGTCGACTTTCAGCTGAAAATGTAAGAAGTCGCAAGTATTTACATCCGTCTTCCTTTCCAAAAGTTACAAGTGAATGTGAAACTCGAATGATTGCCGAGCACTTACAATTTTTACACTCTGAATGTAAACCCATGGTACTTAACAATCGCCGTAAAGATTTACAAAACATGTATAAGTTGTTGAAGCCTGTTGAGGGTGGCCTTCCTGTATTAGTGAAAGAAGTACAAGATCATATCACAAGAATTGGCCTTCAGGCAGTGTGCAATTTAGAAGGTGATGGTGTACCACAAGCTTTTGTTGAGAACATCCTTAAAGTTCACAAAGATAACTCAAATTTGATAAGAGAAGTTTTTAGTAACGATCAATTGTTTATTGGAGCATTGGATAAAGCTTGTGCAACAGTCATTAATCACAGAACTGTTTCCAAGCAGCCGTGCAAATCGCCAGAGTTATTAGCCAGATATTGTGATTCATTGCTAAAAAAGTCGACAAAAGGAATGAATGAAAGCGAAATCGAAGAAAGATTATCACAATCGATCACTGTTTTCAAATATATCGACGATAAAGATGTGTTTCAAAAGTTTTATGCGAAAATGTTAGCGAAAAGATTGATCCATACACAATCTGTATCTATGGATTTGGAAGAATCGATGATCAACAAGCTGAAACAAGCGTGTGGCCACGAATTTACTTCGAAGTTACATCGCATGTTCACCGACATTAAGGTCTCAGAAGACTTGAACAATAGTTTTAACGCGTATTGTAAAGATATGAAAGTGGAATTGGGCGGAATCAATTTCAACATTTTTGTGCTTCAAGCAGGAGCTTGGCCTTTAGCTCAAGGAGCCATTTCTAGTTTTGCTATTCCACAGCCTTTGGAGAAGTGCGTGACAAATTTTGAAACTTTTTACAATTCGAAATTTAACGGTAGAAAACTTACATTTATTCACCATCTTTCTATGAGCGAAGTGAAACTTTGTTACTGTAAAAGAACTTACATCGTGACAATGGGGACATTTCATATGGCAATTTTGTTATTGTTCGAATCAGTAAACAGTTTAACTTATAAAGAGATAGAAGAAAATACGAAGATAGCCGATGATCAGTTAATTAAACACTTGAACAGTTTGGTCGAAAGCAAACTTTTATTGACTTCTTTGGCAGAAAGCGCACAAGTCACTCCGGAAACAAATTATTCTTTGAATCTTAACTTTGTAAATAAACGTTCTAAATTTAAAATAACAACAGTAGTCCAAAAAGAAGTGCAACAGGTAATTTAAATCATCCAAAAGATTTTTACTTTATTAATACATTTTTTTCAGCAACAAGAAGTAGAACAAACGCATGCTTCGGTGGATGAGGATAGAAAACTATATCTACAAGCAGCCATTGTTCGTATAATGAAAGCGAGAAAAGTAATTAAACACAATAGTTTAATGCAACAAGTGATTCATCAAGCGAAAAATCGATTTACGCCCAGTGTAACCATGATCAAAAAGTGTATTGAAGCATTGATGGAAAAGCAATATTTGGAGAGAACTCCTAACACAACAGACGAATACAGTTATGTGGCTTGATTACTACCAAACGGATATTTACATTTTACAACTTACAAATGAATTTGTTATTGCTTAAAATCATAAGTTTCGGATGTTTTTAGCGACAATTGTACATTTTATTATTGCTTCGCTTTAAATCATATCGACGAAAATGTGGGAAAATAAAAACTAAAGCTCTGACTTCTGCCCAAAGATCCTATTATGCCAACGAATTTATATTCCTGAAATTGATGCCATTGATTGTTAGATTCGAAATTTTAAGTAATAGTAACACTAGAAGAAATTGGACTATGGAGCTTAACAACAATAGGCGCGGTTTTACGCTACAAAAATTAACTTTTACCATTCTAGTTACTTCTAGATCAGCAGTTGGCATTTCCCAGTTATTTGGAGCAGTAATAATTGGATTGACATTCCTTTGGTGCAATATTTACATGGGAGGTTTTCAATTAGAAGTTCTTGAGGCATTACTAAATTGGCATCAGTTAGCAATGACATTGAGTATTGTCGTTTTGTGTGGCAATTGTAAGTATTTTCTAAGTTCTATATTTTTCAATATTATTTCAATAGCGAAAAAATTTAATAATTACCTCAGTTACTTATGTCGGAAATTACAATATTTTACTAAATACGACTTTATTAACTGCCAGTGCAATTCGCTGGTTGCACCACTCACTAATGTTAATTTTAACATTGAACTCTTAGCAGTAGTTGTCTACAGAATAATGATTCCATTCACTGGTTACCAAATATCGAAAGTAATTCATGTAACAGGTCTATGTGCATTAGTTTTTTCTGCTCCTGGCATGGTTCAAATTTATCGCTTCCATTCTGAGATCGACATTCCAACTGCATACACTGTACACGGTTGGTTTGGTTTGTTCAGCGAATCACTCCTTGCATTACAAATTATAATAGGCTTCTCTGCATTTATTTACCCTCGTTTCTCGCACGCTATTACATACTTTAGACCATTTCATGCTTACTTCGGCATAACTTTGTTTATCTTAATGATTATAACTATCATTTCGGGTTTAACCGCAAGAGGCGATATATCTTTGTGAGTAACTTTTTCTTTTAACACAAAATTTAACTTTCGCATCTATACAGATGACGAGAGCGTCTTTTTCCATTGATGAATACAAGTCCGGAAAAAGAAGTTATTTATCATGATTTGCCTTTTGAAGCAATACTATTAAACATCTTAGGATTGCTCACCATTGTTTACGCCTTTATAATACTGTTCATCGCTTCACATCCCGATTTTCAGCAAAAAAATTACAATTTATCATCATATTTCTCACTAGTTCCTTTATTGGAATGTAAATAAGTTTCTTCGCAATAGTCTATTATCTATAATATGTTTAATAAAAGCATAGTGAAGTCCATTTGTAAGACATGAACGAATCACACAAAAATGATTTCGCTATCAAAACATTTGGATTCGCATGAAAGGGAACAAAAAATCGTTTGATTTCGTTTGGTCAGAACCTAGCGAAAATGTTAACACATTCATTTAAAAGCAAAATTCAATCGCGAAAGAAGTCGACGAATGCTAGAACATTGAGATTTTGTAAGTCATTACCGTTATCGGTGTGTAAAAATGCCATCATTTCGCCAATAAAAATCGGAATTTTGATCTTTTTCTATAACGAAATCAGCCATACGCAAATTCAAATTAAGGGAACAAAAGATATTGTTCACTTAAAGTTTCATTGTTTGTTTGTGTACTGTGCAAAATACAAATTATCTAAAAGTAAGGCTAGATTAGATTAGTTTAGGTTAAATTTTCATAATTTAACTGTTATTATATTTTACACTTATTCAATTTTGATAACTAATTTTTATATGCAAAAAACAATTTGTAACTAATAAAAAGCCTAACAAATTTAAAATTCAAATCAAATTTTACAAAATAAAATTAAAAACCGTGCCGTCATGAACTTAAGGCTAAAGTAGGTACCTTAGGAAGTGTTGAGAAAATAAATTTGTTTTATTATTATTGTGTTCAAAACTGTTAAGTTCATTTTATTGAAAAATTGACAAAAATTATAGCAAATGTCATATAGTTCAAGTGCCCGCATATAGAATTTACGCTACTGAATTGTAGAGAAGGCATGGAGACCTAGAACCATCAAACCATCACCATTTACTTCATATAAATCTCTTATTTCATCAAGTTCACTTGAGGGTCAATACAAAAACCTTTTGAACTTTGTTCTCAAAAGTTTCGTTTTGACCTTCAAATGACTTTGAAGAAAAATGTGTTTGATTTGAAGTAAAATATTGTTGGTTCGATGGTTCTAGGACCGTCTGTTCTTTCTCTGCATGTCAGTGGCGTAAATTTTACAGGAGGACACTTGAATTATGTAAGCTTTACAACAAGATTTTGTTAATTTATTGTTAGCATATGAATATGATAATAATTTACAAAACAATAACAAAAATATTTCTCATCCCACTTGTGCTCCAAAATTACTTGCTTAGGCCTGTAGCTCTTAACGGTACTTTCCTTCAAAGTTGGGCTCATTGAGACTTTTGATTTTAAACTAATTATCTTTTGAATAAGATAATTAGAATTTTGATAAGAAGTTTTTACTGATAGGCAGTACTCCTATAAGATGTTGGCATTCTGCTTTTGAAAGAAAAATGTTTTATTCAAATCTCAGCATTAAATCTGTTTTAAGGATGGAACCTAAGGAAGAGTAGACATTTGTTTAATTAATTTTCTTCTATAAATAAGATTTAAATAAAGTTTAAAATATTTAATAGCGTATGCAGCATGTGTTCGTGAATATGAAAATCAAAATTAGGCATTCTCTATTTCACTCAACTTTATTAAAAAAAATTTGAGGAAAAATCTCTCAAAAAATTTAATCAATTTAATATAATCAAATTGGAAGGCAAAGCGGTGAACAGGTCTGAAAGGAAACAAATTTTCATTTTTCTCAATAAGGCTTTGTTTACATGTTTGCAAAGCTGACTGAGTTGAGAACACTTGACGCTGTTTAAAACGCATTAATCAAATTAAAAACACGTTTGCGAAGAACTTCTCGTCGAAAAATTTCCTGGAAAGTGACACTTCTCTCACTCTCCTAAATTGAGAGTAAGAGTGCGATTCTGGAAACTCGAGTGATGAGAGTGCTGTGCGTGAAGTTGGCGCGCCGTGTTTCGTTCGACACGATTGGCCGACAGAAGCATGCAATGAGAGCACAAATCACTTATTTGGCAGCGTTTAAAATTCATTTTAAATGTGTTTTCGTTTCGAAAAAACTGTTCGCTTTCACCTTCTCGAAATGACTACAGAGAGTTGACATCTCATTTTTTACGCTCTCTTTTCATATCTCAATTACCGCGCGAACGACCGAATGGCGATTTGCTCGTGAAATGGTGCTCATCTCTTCGCAGTCTGTTCCTCTCCGCGTTTTGTTTCCATTTTGTATATTCGCCTTTATTTTTTTAAAATGCTGGAAGCAATGAAGTTTTTTAGCCTCAATTCACTTTTCGCATTGGTCGCTATTGCTTCGAGTGCATCGACTTCTCATTCACAAACAGTGGACATTCATTTCAACGCGAACAGAAGTGAGGGCGGACATGAATTCACTCAGAATTTGTATAACAAACGGCATACGTTTAACAGAAGCGAACGAAAAAGAGATCGCCAATCGCTTCCTGTTTTCTTGTTCAGAGGTAAAAATTCAACCACACGCCACTCTTTGGTCGAGAGACCACTGAGAACGCAATCAATGCAGTGGGCGCCATCGACAGCAGCAAATGCATCTTTGCGAACGAAAATTTCGCGTAATTCGAATGCGTTAAATAGTGGTCACAATCAGCCTTCATTTGACACACGTTCGAACAGACCAAATATTATTTTTGTGCTAACCGACGACCAGGACATTGAATTAGGTAATGATGAATTTCGTTTTGCATTAATCCTCACCATTTTTTTATCCGTCCATCTGCTGTTAGGGTCGATGAACTTTATGCCAAAAACGTTGCGAATATTAGCTGACGGCGGAGCTCACTTTCCGAACGCGTACGTGACCACACCGATGTGTTGTCCCTCAAGAAGTTCAATTTTGACAGGATTATATACACATAATCATAACGTGTACACAAATAATGATAACTGCTCATCTCCTCAGTGGCAGCGGGAGCATGAAACCAGAACATTCGCTACTTATTTAAGTAACGCTGGTTATCGCACAGGTTAGTGTCAGATCATCTTCTCTTTTCATCCCTTTCTATTCATCCATTTCAATGTGCATGTTTTTTCATATTCCTCGGAAGTTCCTTCCGAAAGCAATATTGCATATCCTTTATTCACAAATGTTCACTCAGTGAAGAGAGCACAGATAAGCTGTTCAACTTTCGCATGATTATATTATTTCTCTCCACGTATCCGATAAAAGAGCAATTTACATTTTATTTTTTCATATCTTTTCCGCTTCGCTTTTTTCTTTTATAGCTTACTTTGGTAAATATCTCAACGAATATAGCGGCAACTACATACCGCCCGGATGGAAAGAGTGGTCCGCCTTAATTCGCAATTCACGTTTTTATAACTACACATTAAATATAAATGGAAAGAAAGTAAAACACGGCGACAATTATTACATGGATTACTTTCCGGATTTAATCACAAACAGTAGTTTGGCTTTTTTACGCCATTCAAAACGACATTTTCCGGATAAACCGTTTTTAATGGTTCTTGGATATCCAAGTCCTCATGGTCCCGAAGATGCCGCGCCTCAGTATCAGCATTTATTTCACAACGTTACCACCCACAGGTTCGTTTTAAAGCTAACATATGATTTCATAGTATATATTCTACAGATTTCGATCTTTCATGGCCAGAAAAGCGTATTAAATTGATATATATTTACTTGTCGTTTGCTTTTAAGTTTGTTACAACGTTTTACACAGAGTTAATGCTCGAAGACAAATGCTTTCGTACATTGCGATCATTAATTTTAATACTTTTCTTTTTTGTCGCGAAAGCGAAATAATCGACGTTTAAATCATTGTTGTAGAACTGCGAGCTGGGATTACGCTCCAAATCCTGATAAGCAATGGTTACTTCGTCACACTCGTCAAATGGAACAAATTCATATCGATTTTACAGATTTACTGCACACAAAGCGATTACAAACTTTGCAATCAGTAGATGATGCAGTCGAAAAAGTAAGTCAAAATAATGAATATAGACAGTCGTTTAAATTCAATTACTTTCATCTTTCGTTTTACAGTTATATAATGAACTTTCATCACTTGGAGAGTTAAATAATACATATATTCTATATACATCCGATCACGGCTATCATTTAGGACAATTTGGTTTGGTTAAAGGCAAATCGATGCCTTTTGAATTTGATGTTCGATTGCCATTCTATGTTCGTGGTCCGCACATAAAGCCTGGCATAAGGTATGTTTAAATGGCTCGCAAAACAATTTATCTTTTATTCCCATTTGTATAGCATCAGAGATATTGTTCTTAACATTGATATAGCACCAACGTTTTTAGACATTGCTGGCATATCTATTCCTGATCATATGGATGGAAAATCATTTCTCTCCTCATTTAACGATCCTCAAAAATCATTAAAAAATGGACGAAAACCTACAAAAAATGAGAAAAAATTCTTTTCAAGAGATTCTTTTATAATTGAGAGAGGGTTGGTGAAATTTCTTTTGCGAATTATTTCTTTTTCTTGAAAAATTATTTCCTCTTTTATAATATAGATTTTTCGTTTACAGTAAATCATACTCTGAACGATCATCTAATTTACCTAAATTGACGAAAAAACAATGGCTAGCTTTAGAGTGTCGAAAACCTCAGTATCAATCTCCCTGTGGGCATTATCAACAATGGGAGTGCATTCTTGACAATGGTGAATATAAAATGAAAAAATGTCGAACTATGCAAAATTTAAACTTTAATTGTCCATGTGCACTAAACGGGGATGAAATTAACAGCGAAAGAGTTTTTCAAAAAAGTGATTTTTCAAATGAAAATGAAGATTTTCACAGTTATGAACATAAAGTTAAATATTTGGATGCCATAGAAAAGCGTTTACAACGTCGTTTTTTGAAAGAACACGTTAAAAGACATTTTCGACCAGTGTTTATTAATTCGAGAAGTAAGCGTGAAATTGTTGAAGGCGAAGAGTTTGATGTGGAAGGTGTTTATAATTTAAACAAATATCTAGAAGCTACTGATAGCAAAGAACCCGAAAATAATGAAACAAACGGTTTTGGCAATAGCATTCTTCGTAGTAGACAAATTAATGTTTGTCGTATTCTTTCCAATAACTCAGTCATGTGTCCGAATGAAATCTATCAAAATAACAAGCTTTGGCGCAGAAAGAAAGAACGCGTTGATAATCTGATTAAGAAATTGCAGCTAAAATTAGAATTATTGAAAGGAATTCGTAGACATTTGAAATGGAGAAGACCATCAAGAGGTAATAATGAAGTGAAATGTGAATGTGATGCGAAGAAGTCAAGCTATGAAAATTACCTTAGCGATAGTTGGCGATTTAATCGGTTTAATAAGCGAAGAGGCAAACATGCAAAAGATCGAAACTCGCGGAAAAAAGTGAAAAAATTAAGGCGTAAAATCAAATTCGAAAATACAACTTGTAATTTTGAAAAAATGAATTGCTTCACTCACGATAACAATCATTGGAAAACAGCTCCATTTTGGTCAAGTAAGTGCAAATCTTTTGCCATCATAACATTGCTAGATTCATCTTTTCATCTTAACTTTTACTTCTAAAGAAAATTTTAATTAAGCTCATTTTTAGCTAAGCCTTAGTTAATTATTTAAAACTCAAAATATGAGTTATCTAGAATTTCAATCGTAAAAAAATTAGGCCGAAATAACTTTATTAGGCTAAGCTGCATAGAACGAAATAAAAAGTGTGAAATTAGTGCAAATGTTTAAAAATAAAGATTTTCGAAGCGAAAAATTACTATTAAGTTAACTTTAATCGAAAGCACAGAGTATGAGTTTCAAAAATTCAAGTGCTGTGAGCTTAACCAATCTACCGTGTTCACAAAAATACACTTTAGTATATAAACTCAATTTAAATAATTTTAAAGTAAAAGAAAAATTGACTTGATACTTTTATTGACTAACCATATTAGTTACAAAATTAATACAAATCAAGATAACGATAGATAGTGAATGTTTGATCTTTCTAATGCATTTGTAAGAAGAACTTTGATCTACAAGCTCAAAAAATCCATACAAGTTTTGTTTACTTTCGACATTTTGTTTTACTCTTTTATTGCAAATAGATTTCTTTTTTCCCAAAACGAATGCGAAGCCTTTCCAATCGATGTGCGGTTATTGATAACTTAACATTTTTTCGTCTTCATATGCACAGCACTCTATATACTGTTTTGCATATTTATTATTTTTTCTCCTTTTATTAAAATATTTTATTTTATTAGCGGAAGCAAGCAAAAGAACGAGTTGTTATTTGCTCGTTTTAAAAATGAGCGAAACAAGAAGACGCGAACTCATAGTTTCTCAACGCAAATATTATTTACACAAACAGAAAATAAGAAAAGTGAATTAACTTTTTTTCATTTCCATGTTTACATAGAAACAAAATTGTTACGCAAATACGCTCATAAAAACTCGAACTCATGCAGCGAACGACATATGTCATTCAAATGACAAGCAATTACTTTTATTTTCTATAGCTTTCTGTAACTCATTGCATTGATGATACAAACGCAAGTAAAGATAACTCTGTATTATAGGTATTAGATTTTTTAATTCCACGCTCTATACTTTCATTATGCAATTTGAGACTTTTTCGCTTCGCGCGTTTTCTTTTGGTACCTACATTTGCCCTTTCCTTTTCATTCGATTTTGCTTTTTATTTTATTCAAAATAAGTTATAAAGTATGTTTGAGCGCAAAAAAAACATGCTTTGAAATCTAATTTATATGTGTTTAAATATAGTTTTGAATTGAGAACGTTTAGAATCTTTTTAGTATAGTGGTCCATAGCAACTTATCCATTCATAAATAGTAAATAACTTAAGAAAATCTAATTTTGTCTAAAGTTGTCACGAATTAGAAAATGCAAAGAATTTACAAAAAAGAAGAAAATAAACTCGCTTCTATGGATTCGAAAATCTATTCCATTAACAAATGAAATCAGATAAAGATTAATGCAATTAGACTTTATAAAAGCAAAGCGAGGCACGCTATATATGAAGAAATTTTAATTTCAATTAACAAAATCATCGAAAACTCAATTAAACTGCGCTAATCTAGCTTGGATCTCTGAAAAACTTTCAATATGTTTTCATCCACTAATTAAATACATGAAAAATACATCAACTCTTTCATCGTATTTGATTTAATGAAAGTTCTATTCAACTAGCGATATAGTTATCAATTGCATCCATATCATTTGTATAGCACGAATTTTTTAATGCTTCTAACCAAACATTGTCAATATTGATAATGTCTTTTGGCAAGAAGTTCATTCATTTAAAAAAAATAAGATGGAAATTTCGCGTTTCCTTGCATCACAAAAAACTTTTTGTTTCATTCTACATTCCATTTGAGGTTTGCGTGCAAATAAAGTTTTCCGGTGCATTTTTTGAAAGCGGAGTAGTTTTCTCAACTCATTTCAAGCGCAATTAAATGTAAAATCTAAAGATTTGATGAAAGCAATTCTGACATCTTTACTCTTGATTAATTTTTATTATCCTTCTTACGCCATTCTACAATAAACCGGATCCAGAATGAAAAACTTTTAAAATCAGTTTTTAAAATGTGATTTAAATTAATTTCTCATAAATTATTAATCATAACTTTTGAAATAAGTTTGATAAGGAAAACTTTTGTATATAAAAAAAAAATAACTAATTGCATAAAACTTTTTGATTCTCTAGTTCTCTACAATTTTAAAATGTTTGAAATTATAATTGAGACATTGAGATATGATTGAGCTTTTTTTTAACTAAAAATTTTCTGCTCTGTTTCATTACTAAGTAAAAATTCCATTTTCATAGTTAAAGTTATTCTGTGACACATTGTCGAATAAGCTCTTATCTAATGTTTTTGGTTCTCAGCGTCTTACAGAATTAGAGTTATTTTATCTTTTTTTTTTTCACGAAACAAACTAACAACGTTTGAGTGTTGTAATTGAATATAATACACATTTTGTGTAATCCGATATAAATTTAAAAAGACATTGACAAAAAAGAATTTGATTTTTTTCTTAGTCTCAATCCATAAGCATGTAATATTTTTTTTTCTTGCTCTTATATTCTTACGCTTTTTATCTCTTCTCTCCGTGTGCTTTCGCTTTTATTCTGCAATTATTATCTTAATAACGACACGAAACGCATTTACTTTACGCTTTTAATTTTCTTTAATGCTTGAAATTCGATTATTTCGCGTAACACGAAACTCACCTCTTTACACTTTTCCATTTTCATCTTTTTTGGGTATGAAGGCATTTACGCTGCTCGAGAAATACATAAAAAATTTTTCAAAGTAGAAAAAAGTAAATCGAGAAATTTTACCTTTGAAATCATATTTGGCGAGCGGCGTCAATACGAAAATTAAAAACAGCATTTGATACAAAATTCAAAAACTAAAATTTTTAATTATCTTTTTTCCCCTTGCACATTACAGAAGGGCCGTTCTGCTTTTGTCAAAATTCAAATAACAACACATTTTGGTGTTTGCGAACAATAAATACTACTCATAACTTTCTCTATTGCGAGTTTGTGACCGGATTTCTCACATATTACGATTTGCGAACGGATCCGTTTCAGGTAAACCTGTCGCTTCTTTTGTCCGCTAGTTGTTGCTACCGCTGCTTTCGCTATTAATAGCGTTGCTTTTTCTATATTTGCAAATTCGTTTTTGATGTAGGATAAGCTGTCGACGCTCCATCCATACTTTGCAAAATTATTGAAATGCAGCAATGGTGAAAGAGAAAAAAATTAAGAATGTGTGTGTGAACGTGTATTTGTATGCGCTTTTTTGATTAAGTTATATATCAACTTTGAAGTCTAAATTATGCATTGTATTCATTTTTCATTTATCACACATCAATTTTTATTCATCTCTTTTTGCTTATTTTTTGCAGCTTCGAAACATGATTTATAGTCTTGATTTTGGTGTTTTAGAAACGCTTCACAAACAATTGCTTAAGTTGAAAACATGCAAAGGTTGGCGACAATGTACCGTTAAATATGGAAACAACCTCAACGAAAGCAACGCAAATGACTATAGTGATGAAAAAGCAGATACATCTGTTACTTCAAATTACGGTATTCGTTTATTTTCTATGTGCATCATATATTTACTTTGCACACGCACACACTTACATACACCATATTCAGATGATGAAGTACATTAATTAATCCCTTCAACTTTCTCTTCCTTAACGCAGATTCGAAGAGTTCGATGAAAGAAGATGGTTCACATAAACAGTTATCGTAAATTTAAAGATCAAATCGCAAAGAATAATCTGTGCGATTGAAGATTAACAGAAGAAGGTTTAACTCCTTACCGCAGACAATAAGAAGCCGAATTTATTATAAAATCGTTGTGTAAAGCGTTAATGAAAAAAAAACTAACATAAAAGTAAATAGAGATGGTTGTTACTTTTGCTCTTCTCGCTTTCTCTTTTTACTTATTCTGTATTAACGCTTTTGTTTGATTGGCTCAACAAGTGTATATAGTGTTTTTTCAGCTAGTGACAGAAAAGGCATATGACTGAAAGTAGCTTAAAATAACAGAAGATAAAACAATTTTAGCTTCGAAAGAAAACCCTAAGTACCCTTCTCTACTAAAAATTATTTTCGCATGCATGCTTCTGAGAGTGACATCGAATCATACACATTCTCTTTTCCTTTTTCCACTCACTAATCGCACTCTAAGAGTAAACCATTTTTGTTCGCTTCCTTAATTCTTGTACAAGGTTCTTTTTATTTTTTTTCAGCAACTTTTGTGAGCAAATCGTCGGTTCCGTCCATCCGTTTGCTTTTATAGATTTTGCAGTAGTAATAGTTTAGTGGGAATCTAGTTTATAAGAACAAGCAGTGGTCGATGCAAGTATTACAAGAAATTACATGATGGTTAAGAAATGTTCAGCAAAAGCGAGTCAAATTAAAGAAGAAAAGGTGTTTCGCTGAATCAAACTGAAATTTTCTCCTGAAAAAATCTTTTAGAAAATGACAAAATTTATCCTCGATTCATTGCGCTAATTTCAAACGCCGACCTTTCGTTTAAATTGGATTTATCTTTATTTACTAGAGGTCTACATGGGAATCAAGCTCATTACCATTCCCTCCCATTGCCACTTCACTATTTCAATCCCTACTATTCTCATTTCTATTCCCATCATGATTAAAAAATCATTAGTAGCTGTTGGTTGTGACCAAGTTTATGACCAAAATACGAGCGAAAAATCTTAACAGCGAACGCAATTTAGTTTGCTGGCTCTCACAATGAGCGTGTGTCCTTTGTGATTAGATCTAGATCTGATGGATAAACTTTTCATTCTGCCAAATTTTTGTGAAAAATCATTTTTAAATAAAAATTTTCCATTCCCAATAACTTTGTCCATTCGCACAGGTGAGAATAGGAAAAACCGCACCCCATTCCCATTCCTGTCCCATGTAGGCCTTCTTATAATTAATAAAATAAACAAGCATTCAAACTGAGAGAATGCACTTTTAATAACCCTCAATTTTAACAACAAGTACATAAATCTTGAAGCTTCTTATTTTATACGCAAATGATTTAAATATAGAGAAGTTTAATATTTTGTCAATCATTAACACTGAGAATTAATCCGATGATTATTAGACACTTTTCAGAGTTTGTTCAATGCATGGTCGCTTTCACCATGTCGACTTATATCTTGTAATGTTTTAAAACAACGAAGAATGTTTTTTGCATTCGTCAAAAAGAAATCGAAAAAAAACTCACAAAATAACAAAACTCACTCGACAAATAAGATGTAATAATTTAACTTTTTTTGCTATTTTAGTATTTATTTCAAAGATTTTTGTGCTCAAAAGCAACATTTTGACATGTATTAAGTTTTCTTCTCTAACGAATTATGTAAAAGCTAATTTATCGATTTTTTTTACTCTTTGTTACGAACTCACTTTTTCTGTAATCATTTTATGTTCAAATTAAACATTGAATAAGAAATGCAAAGCTTTCTTATAACAAATGAAAGAAAACGTTATCGAAAGTGAAGCATTTGGATCAAAATGAAAATTTTAGAAATTCAATTATCTGCTCTCGAACGTGTAAATGTATAGCTTAATGTTTATGCTTTTTGATTTCACTTTATAGAAGAAAACGAGCTTGAAGCAAAAATCATTAATGCATGCAAAACGGAAAAAATTAATTTATTTGCGTGTAGTAATTAATACAAACTCGATGCGCACGATATTAAATATGGACAAGAACGATTGTGTTGCTGCTTTTTCGCAATTTTTTTTTTTCGGGCACAAAGTAACACCGAAAGCAGTTCTGTGGTGGGCGAAAAAAATTATTCGATAGAAAAGTGAGAACAAAGAAATGTACGCGTTCATAGCGTTGATTGAATACTAATTCACTTTTTTACGCGTTTCTTCATTTTGCAGCTTACGAACGAGCAAGTTTCGACAGCGGCTGCAGGAGTATAGCGATTAGTTACGCCGAAATGAGTTTAACTTTTTTGCAGTGTGAAGAACTTTTTCTCTTTATGTTCGAGCGTATTTAGACGCGTTAGAAACGAAACACTGTGAAGTTACAAGCAAGAGGATTAATTTATCAGAGCGTAATGATAGTCAATGTGAATTAAACACCTTTGACGAACCGGATAAGCTTAGTTTTTGCAAGTATCGAAATCTGAAATCTTAAGGCCGTCTACACTTTTACTTATTTGCTTACTTATTCATTTACTTCCTCAGATAACAAGTAAAAGAGTATCGTCCACGCTGTTTTATCATAAAAGAAATAAGCATTGGAAATTATCGCCATAAAGTATGATACAAATACTGGCTACCCAAAGTGGAGATCTTCATTTTAAATATTTTTTTCTCAATAAATTTTTCATGTAAAATTATTAAATCATCAATTTTTTTTCTAAACATTCAGTCTTTACACATTCGTTTAACCAGTTTTCAAAAACTATCAACCCGAAGGCTTGTTTTGAGAGTTCCAAAAACTATTTACCAAGTTTCAGTTTCTTTTAACCAGTGTTTAGATGCATTCAATGTGTACTTATGGCGTAATATTCGTTTCTATTTTCGCCAAATTCAACTGTCAACTTCAATTTATCCATTTCAAAAACAATTTTTACTTAAAAAATAGCTTTTTAAAAGCTAATGAAAATTACAAGTTCTACAAATGCTTTTCGATGTAAATCTCATTTTTTGTTCCTCGTTAAAGACTTTATTAATTCGTTCCTCTATCTAGTCGACTTTGCAGCTTTGTTTCATTTCAGCTTTGACCTCACTGCGTTGTGTTGTTTGATAGCAATGATTGACGATAGTAACGCGTAAGCCGGCGTTGCAAATACAAAATGCATAAATGTGAAATCCGTATTTTTGATTAAAAAACGTACACTACTAACAAGACTTACAATTCTAACGCGTACTTATAATAAGCAATATGAAGCAGAGTCGGAAGCGAATCGCGCTGATCATCGCTAAGTACATAATCGAAGCGATCAGCAATCGAGTAATCAACGAGGATATTTGCTTCAAAATAGAAAAAAGGAAAATGCAATCCGTGAATGCGAACAAATGAAATCAAAACGTTAAGTTTTCAATTGAAAATAAAGCATTGAACAATTTTTCGCGATTAGAACTTATTTTAATGAATTGGATTCAAGTATTGCTAAAATATTCATTATATACACTTTCGAAAATAATAGCGCTCCTGCATCAATGCTTTTAAATTTAAATTTAGTGTTGTATCAGTATTTAAAGAGCATATTCATAGAAAAAATTCAACTTATAGCGACTAGTTGAACATTATTTAGTTTAAGTTAAACATTGTCTCATTTAGCGATAAAAATTGAAACAGATTTTGGCATAGCAATCTACATTTTCGAAAGTGTAGTCAAGTTGTCAAACTTGTATAAAACAAATAAGTGAAAAGCTTTATAAAATGAAAAAGTTTTGCAAATCTAATCCATCTAATCTAATGCAATAAAGTAAACCTCTTTATTGAAACTTACTTATTACTTAAAGGAAAAACACTAAAATTGAAACAAATAAAATTGAAACACTCATAAATAAACTTTACTATCAATAAAATAAAAAGCCACTCAAATCAAAAGTCAGTCAAAAGTTTGCACTTTATTGTAGTTATTATTGTAGACTTCATTTTTAATTTAATTTTAATGGCTACATTGAAACTTACCACTATGTAACGTTCCATTAAAATTGTCGTGCAGAGGCGAGCTGAAGATACCGAACCTCAAATGATGAAAGCTAGAGAAACCATATGGCATGTAGACGACAAATATTGAAGCAGATAAACATATCACAGTGCCGACCACACTGCATACTTTATTATATTAATCCGATAATCTTTGATAAGGATCATCTCAACGGTAACGAATTTACTTATGTAGACTGGACGACAAAATTGCACATTTAAATAGTAATTTGCGATATAAAATGTGTAAAAAGTGTGGAAATGTAAATAATTTTTTAATTGCATTTAAATGAAGAATTCCTCAGAAAAAGCTTAAAAAGACAAAATCATTGACGATTCTACACAGTGCATGAATTAAAACGCAACACATATAAAGTCAAATAACTTTTGATCTCTCGAACCCAAAAATATTTGATCTTTCACATTGGTGAGAAAAATGAGCAAAAATAAAGAAATCGGTTGATGGAATAAGAAATTAATGGATTTTCATCAAACATGCCGTTTTCAAGCGAGAATTTTTTTAAATAAATTGAAACAACGAAATAAAAAGCTGTTTATTGAATACAAAAAGAATAATTAAAGAAGAATATGTCACTAAAATTTCTCAAACTGTCAAAATTGCTGAAAAAATTTAAAGAAACTCACGCTATCCGAGACTTACCGCATGATCGAAAGAGTTGCGGATTATTCGAAAATCAGCTCTCTCGGATCCATGAATAAGTTTTAAGATCACACAAAAAACCACTGAGGAAAATATCGCTAACATTAAAAGTAAGCAATTGAGTTCTGTAACAAACGGGCTTAAAACCAAATCAGGTAACTCTCCTGATTGGTCATTTTGAGCCCGATTTATTTCAAAATGTTGGCATTCGTAAATAAAATAAGTCATTTTTGTATCGGCCATTGGATTTATAAATATTTTTTGAAGATGGTTTAATCTTCACCTTAGTGGATAAATAAACCGGCAAAAAACCGCTTTGGGAATTTAGCGATGAAAGAGAATATATTGTCGCGTCCGAGCGGTTGAACGCGGGAACGGAGGTCGGATTTACGCGGAAGCGAAAAACGGAAATGGGAAAGAACACAAATTCGATCTATTAAATACGCGAATTAACGTTTGTTCGCGAAAACGACACAAAACAGAACTAACTTTTTACGCGTTGGGAACGCGAGTTTTTAAACGAAAAAGTCGGACGAATCGCAAAGCGATCGTCTGATAGATGAGCATCGCGAGCGAGTGAGCGCGGGTCGCTTCACTCCCCGGCCGCTAAAGCCCGAGGAGATTCTCGGCATCTTCGATGATGATTTTTCGCTTGAAGAAGCGGCGTCCATTCTGCGCGCGTCAACGGTCGGCATCTTCTTCATCCCGTAGAAACACGCGCATTTGATGGGAGCGCGTTTCAATCCTAAGGTGCGGCAAATCGCGGGCGGTTGCCAGTGTGTGCGCCCACCAGAGCGCGTAGAAAAAGCCGATCCTCCCGCATTGAATGATGATCTTTTTGCGGGGTTTGACGCCTTCCAGACACGTACAGTATCCGCCGCACTCAGCGCCGGTCCATGGGCCAACTGTATACCCGATCTGGCGACCATAGTGAAGCCAATTCCGGTAGATCCATCCGTTGATGGTGCGAACGTTGACCGGCGGAGCGGGGAGCGATCCGTTAAGAGCGGCAACCCAATCGATTTCGTTTGCGTCCATTTCGAAGAAGGGTCGTTGCCGGGTGAAAGGTCAGCTGGACGCATTTCGTAGTGACGTAGGCGCGCGGAATTCGAAATTGTTTCTTCTGGGAGTATTGGCTGGTCGCTACGCCTCGTACGTCGTAATTTGTACGTTTCAGGCCCGATTTT
Source organism: Dinothrombium tinctorium (assembly GCA_003675995.1). NCBI lineage: Eukaryota > Metazoa > Arthropoda > Arachnida > Trombidiformes > Trombidiidae > Dinothrombium > Dinothrombium tinctorium. Next base: position 13,775 of record NCKU01000692.1, on the reverse strand, counting down.
CGCTTCGATGGAGTAGGGCCCATCCCAGAGAGGTGAGAATTTCGTCTTTGTCGGGTGATTTTCCGGAATTCTGACGAGAACTAGGTCTCCGATGTTAAATCCCGACGGTACGTGTGTGACATCGTACCGAAACTTTCGAGTTGTTTGTTGTTTGCGAGAACGTTCTACGGCCAGTCTGCGTTCACGTTCAAGGTCAGTTGATGGCGGAACATTCCGACCAAAATGTAAACATTCGGGGGCGAGTCCGGTTGCAGTGTGAGGTAGACTGTTGTATTCGGTGAGTGCAGGTTCCAGGGCTGAAGACCACCGAATTCGTGGATTATCTAACAAATTCAGAGCAATATGACGGACAATTGTACCGTTTGTGCGCTCGCATAATCCGTTAGCTCGCGGATGGTACGCTGAGGTGTAGGCAAGCTTTATTCCGTGTTCTGCCGCGAAGTTCTGGAAGCGTTTTGATCGGAAATTCGTGGCGTTATCAACGACCAATCGCTTTGGTGGTCCTGATTCTTTAATGGCGTCTTCTAGCGCCTTGATTGCGGCTTCGGAAGTGTTCGTCTTAGTCGCACGACCCCACGCATATCGACTATGGTGGTCGACAATTAATTGCACGTATTTTGCCGCTGTTTTTCTTGCATCGGAACCGATGACAATTGTGTCCATCGCCCATATTTCATTCGGTACATCCGGCGTTTGAATTGGTTGGAGACATCCCAGCGTGGGCCGATTCGGTGGTTTCGTCAGTTGACAAAGGTGACAACTTTTCATGTAGTCGCGAACGTCCTTTGTCCAATAGGGCCACCAATAGTCGGCAGCGACGAGTTGCTTGCTCCGTTTGATGCCGGGGTGACCACGTTTATCGTGCAGCGCTTCAAGTAATTCTTCGCGAAGCGAAGGCGGAACGACGATCTTCTCGCCGTCGTTGATACGAACCATAGTCTTACCTTCGCGCACGAATGTTGGCAATTTGATGCCGTATGTCTCGATCTCGTTGGAACGCTGATCGTATGTATCCAGAACGAATACAGGATTGCGAGATAGAGCGTCAGCAGCCTTGTTCGTTGTTCCCGGCCGGTGGTGTATTTCAAAATCGTAGGCCGACAAGAGTACTGACCAGCGAAAGAGTCGGCCCTTCGTCTCCTTTACCTTTAATAGCCATTTCAACGCAGCACAATCGGTAAAAACATCGAAATGGCTTCCGTCGAGGTAAACGCGGAAGTGTTTGACAGCGAGCACAACCGCATAGCATTCTAGTTCAGCGATTGAGTACCGAGATTCAGTTTCGGTTAGCTTTCGTGAGTAATAAGCGATCACTCTCTCGTTGCCTTCGTTGTCAAGTTGGGAGAGGACCGCGCCGACACCAATCGTGCAGGCATCGGTTTGCAAACGACAAGGTTTGCTCGGATCGTGAGACGTGAGTACCGGCGCCGTTGTAAGTTTTGCCTTAAGTTCGTTGAAGGCGCATTCTTGTTCCTTGCCCCATATGAACGGTTCGTTCTTACGGGTCAACTTGTAGAGCGGTGTGGCTATGCGACTAAAGTTCTCGATAAAGTGCCGATAATAATTAGCCAGACCAGCGAATTGTTGGACTTGTTTGACATTCGTCGGCGTCGGGAAGTCCACGACGGCTCTGATTTTGTCCGGTAATGGACGAATTTGTTTGTGAGACACGATGTACCCGAGTATCTCGATTTCTGCGGCCATGAAGACGCACTTGTCACGCCTTAGCCTGATGCCGGCCTCGTATAGCGTGTCCATAATTTCTTTCAGTAGTGGGACGTGTTCCTTCGTCGTTTTGGTGTGCACGCCGATGTCGTCGAGGTAGTGTTCAACTCCTCGTGTAATGAACGGCTGAAGCTTCTTGCGTAGAATTCGCTGAAATGTTGACGGCGCGTTCTTTAATCCGAACGGCGTTACGAGAAACTCGAATTGTCCCTCTTCCGTTATGAATGACGTGATCTCGATCGACTCTTCGTCGAGTTCTAAGTGGAAATAACCCCACTTCACGTCCATCTTCGAGAACACCGAGAAGTTCGCGAACCGATTGACGAGGTCCTCGATGTATGGTAGTGGCGTGTGTTCGTCGATAGTCACCTTATTGAGTTGACGATAATCGACGCAAAATCGGTAGCCACCGTCTTTCTTAGGCACTAGTGTGACGGGAGAAGACCACGGCGAGGTTGAAGGTCGAATGACTCCCGCTTTGAGCATTTCGTCGATGTGTTTGCGGATGATTTCACGTTTTGCGGGTGATTGACGGTAAGGTCGAAGGGCGATGGGCCTTACGCCTGGTTGCAACCGAATGTGATGTTTCTCGCCTTTGATTCGGCCTAAATCATAGTCACTTTGCGCGAAAATCGGGTTCTGCGGCAAAATAAGGTCTTCAATTTCTTGATGCGTCAGATTGACGACATCTTCGCGTCCGTTGACTTCTTGTATTAGGGTCCGCCTTTTGACATGTGGGTAGATCGAGAACTCGGTCGCTTCATGAACACCGACTAAAAAGTCATGCGCGAAGTTCTCGAAAACATGTATCGTTGCTGGGCGCGTGATAGCGCCGATCGTTAGGTTGGCACGGATGCAGCCAACGCTTTTGATGGTACCACTGACCTGCGATATGGAGATCGGCTTCACTCGATCTAATTTAAGCCCGAGTTGGTTCGCTATCTTGCATGACATAATCGTAATCGTGCTGCCGCTGTCTAGGAATGCGCGAACACGTTGACCATTGATGAGAACGTCAAAGTACACGAATCCGTCTTCAAGCGATTGCACGTGTGCCGCCGTTGGTGTGGGCGACTCTTTGCGCGGTGGCGTCACGGCGTTTGACGTAGCTTTCGGTTCGGTTGCGGATTCTTTGTCACATTTCATTGTGTCGGCCGGAAGTGGGCGATTTGGGCAACTTCGATGCCAGTGGAACGCCTCTATTCCGCGTTCCTTGCAATATCTACAAGGTGTTTTTGGCAACGTGTCATCAATTTTCTTCTCGTTTCGTTTCGGGTTTGGTTTCGTCTTCGGAGAACGTTGGGCATAGTGCACGTTGTCGCGACGATCTCGATTGCGGTCTCGATCATGGAAGGCTCGTTGGTTACTTTCCACCGCTAGAGCAATGCGTAGCCAGTCGTCAAATGTCTTTGGATTGGCGGTGTGTAGCGTCGTTCGATAATGCAGTGGCAGTCCATCAGTGAGGAGCGCGATCGAGTTTTCCAATGACTCCCCTGCGACACGCAGAAGTCGCATCTTTTCTTGTGCGTAAGATTGGACGGTGTCGTTGCGTTGCATTCTTCTGTGCACCGCGCTGATTGCAGGTGAGACTGTGGCGGTCCCATACCGCGCCAAGAACTTGTCTCTGACTTGCGCCCACGTGATGTCATCATCACAAGCAATTTCTTCGGCGTACCAGGAAAGGGCGTCATTGGTGAGATGAGCTCCTAATGCGGATATTCGTTGTTGGTCGGAGAGGTTACGAGACATCCTCTCAAAGACGTTAATCCACGCTCTGGGTTCAATCTTAGAGTTGCTTCCGACAAAACGTTCGATTACGTTACCACGTGTGAATGAGTAAAGACGATCTTCGGCAGCGGTGTTTTCAGATTCTCTGTTGACTTCAGCGCGTGTATCGGAGATTCGTTCGCTCATTGAATTGCGCAAAGGTATGTTCGAAGTCTGTTTGTCCGACAGTTGTTCGCGCGTTGAGAGAAGGCTCGACAATGCTTCGACTATTGTTCGGAGGGGACCGTCGTTCGATTGCGCGCGCGCGCCAGCATTGTTCGATGGGCATTCGAATCGTCTGTCTATGGCGGCGTTCGATTCTCGTGCGAGTATTTCACTCGTCTGCGGTTCGGGCGTTCCGTTTCCGAACGTTTGCGGAAACGACGGCCGTTCGGCGGTGTGATCGCCTGCCGCGGAAGCGCGTTGTTGAACGGTTGCGGCTTGCATTTCAGCGTTGAGCGGCGTTGCGGCAGCTTCGGAATGCGGAGGATTACTCACAGCGGTCCCGTCGTTTGCGGAATGCGTATCCGATGCGAAGTCGTCGGCGGTGGGTGAAGGCTGTCGCTGTTGGAACAACTGAAGGAAGAATTGTCGTTGTTCTTCGGCTTGTTGGCGGTGGCGGCGATCATTCTCTTCTAGCTGGTCGCGGAGCCGTTTGTCGTTCTCTTCCTGTTGCCGTCGCATCTCCAGTCGTAGCTCTTCTTGTAGAGCAGCGATTGCGGAGGTCATCGCACGGAAAGTCATCGGCGGTTCAGCCTCTTCTGACGTCTGTTCGGAGTAAGATCGAGATGCGGAGCGCGATTTCTTTGATGGCATCCTTCCTCCTCTTACAATGGATGCGTTCTTCAAGCGGTTCGGGGTTGGGTTCGAAATCGAACTTCGTTCGTCTGCTCAGTGTTCGAATTCGAACGTCGGGGTTGGTTGCGAATCGGAGGATCGCGAAGAGTTCAGTTCTTGGGGCAGGATCCGTTGATCCTGTCGACTGCGCCAAAATGTCGCGTCCGAGCGGTTGAACGCGGGAACGGAGGTCGGATTTACGCGGAAGCGAAAAACGGAAATGGGAAAGAACACAAATTCGATCTATTAAATACGCGAATTAACGTTTGTTCGCGAAAACGACACAAAACAGAACTAACTTTTTACGCGTTGGGAACGCGAGTTTTTAAACGAAAAAGTCGGACGAATCGCAAAGCGATCGTCTGATAGATGAGCATCGCGAGCGAGTGAGCGCGGGTCGCTTCAATATAGAAAATTATTTTTATCTTTAAAAAATCTTCATATGGTCTAATAATTTTTTCTGTATGTGATTGACACAATTTCTTTTACGGACATTGTATCCGTATTTTAACAGGTTAGAACAATTTCTTAAAATTATTCGCCATTTTAAAAGGAAAAAATTATTTTTTTTTTTTAATAAATTGGTCCACCTACCCATAGATCTAACCATATGAATGGTTTTAGATAGAAAATTTTTGCGATTCAATAACTTACAAAGGATATTCTATTAATTGAACAGCCAGAGTGCGGGTATAGCCCCGCCAATTTTTTATCTTTGGTAACTGACCTAAAATCAAATAGAATATGGACAGGTTGAAACAAAAAATTAATAAAAAAAAGATTAATAAACTGCAATCTTTCATTCTATAAAAGAAATTTCGAAAAATAGCTAAAAATTTATGAAAAGGTAAATCGCAGCAAGGAGAATGGTGCATGTCACAAAGAAAAAATTTGTATCAAAGTGCTTTGCGAAAATCAATCTAATCATTAATATTATGTGATTTCAAATTTCTTTGTTATTTAGTAAAATATGAATTGCGTTTCAATACACATACTGTATACTATTCTAAGTATACAGACTTAGTGGAAGATTTAGTTTTGTGTATTTGCGAACGAAAATCGTGTTTCGAAACTTGACAATCTGTAACTTAAAACTGATTTTAAAGAGGCTTCGAAGTGACGGTTTCGATACTATTATACGATTTCGAATTTGTTACGAAACCAAAATGAGAAACTTGTAAAATCAAGAGAAATTAAGAGAAAAATTAAGAATAATTTGCTAAATTGAACGATTTTAAACTTTAAAACTTTATTATAAAAATTTAAGACTTAAAGTCCGTATTAAAATTAATTTCATTCGGCGATTAAAGAATTTAGTAATGTGGCGAAGTGTACACATGCAATTGCTTAAGTCTCATTTCAGTTCTATGATACAAGGGTTTGCGTGTACGTCTTTCGGTCTTGAATCTTTCATTGAAACATTTTAACCACACCTTTTCCCATCTTCTCTTCGCCTGCTCTTTTGAACCCTTTTTCTTCAGTCCTCTGAGATCCTCACTTGAATAGCATATGCGGTTTACGTTCATATTTATATGGATATACTTTAATGTCGCAATAGGACGAAAAGAGTAATTAGAACAAAAATTAGGTTGCTGCCATTAATAAGCGCAACAATGAATTTTTAAAATGAGAATTCAAATATGATTTCAGACTAAATGATCTTATGAATTTGACACAAGCTTTAACTATTTAGGTGCTATGATAACACGCTAAAGAGGCTGAAATTTAGATTTTCTGTGTAAAAGCATAAAAATAGAACTAAATCGAGGCAAATATGAAAAAACAGCAAAAAGCTCATTTTATAACCTTTTTATGCCTACTCAGCCATTCTCTTCGATTAAGCTCTGACCATTTAGTTTTTCTGATTATTTAGTTTCTTATTTAAATCAAAATTCACAATCTACTTTGAATAAACTTTGACAAGCAAATAATCAAATTTTTTGTTTAAAACATTGAATGGGCGACAAAATTGTGAAATCTTTCACATATTTAAACAGCAATTTGAGATATAAAATGTGTTAAAAGCGACTACTGCTTCACTTGGGAAGGAGAACAAAATAACACGTTATGCTGATAGTAAGCGATTCAGACAAAAGTAAATTCGATTTTAAAAATTTGAATTGAATAATAAACGCAAAATTGCAAAATTATCATTAGAGTCTCTTTTACACCAGTTAATTTACACATAATTCGTGTATTTTTCGTATAGATCTGTAAACCTTGCTTCTACTTTCTTTTTGATCAAATTCATCCAACGCCATTCAGCTGCTCTGTGCGTGCGGAGAAGCGAATGGAGGTAAAAATAGAAGAGATTGAGAAGTGAGCGAATGAAGACGAAGGGCAAAAGAAAAAAGAAAGGACAAGACTCAATCTCGCGGAGAAGGCAATAATCGAGTGAAGAATTTTGCGTTTCATAAATTAGATATGTATTCATCCAATTACTCGCGTGAATCGGTTAGATTTGAATCACTATGCCATCGATGTGCGTCGCTTTTTCATTATATCCGCGTTAACTATTTAATATTATGATCACTGCGAGTGCAGTTGCATTTCACGCTAATTATTTTCTTTGCACTACTAGAAGGTAGCACAAAATATAACAATTGGAATATCACAACATCTTTTGTTATATTTCAACAACCTATATGTATGCATATATATCACTTCTTAGGCAAAAAGTGCGCTTCGAAACTTCTAAATCATATTTCGCGTGTGAATACATAATATCTGTTCGTAACGTCAACTACCAACGTTTCTATCGCTCTCTCCCGCTCTCTCTCCACTCGATATTACTTTTCGAACCTTTTCGTTTCAAATGTCTTTCAATGTTCTTAATGTTTCAGTATTCTGACTTTCTTCTCTTTGTATTACAATTGCTTTTTTACGCGTTAACCATATTACAGAACTCTGTATAATGTAAATATGATTTGATTTTCTGACAACTTCAAGTCTCAACTTAAAGTGTACCGAATTACAATATTTGCATTATTTATAAATGTGAAAATCATTTTTTAATGTAGTTGCGATATAAATTGAAGCGAAATATTTTTTCATTTTATTACTTCCTTTATTTTCGTTTCCAATTTTATATTTCCTTCCTTTCTTCTAATTTTATTTTTGCGCACGTAATTCACGCTCAAAATTTGGCCGCAAAAAGCTCGACAATTTCATTGCGAGGTCGAGTTTGAAATGTCCGCGTTCGAGTCAAACACAACTGCGGCTTGTTCGGCTTGTCAGATATGATTTTCGAGGAGCAAGCGTAAAATTAAGCGGACATGTAAGGCTGCTTTCTCTGCGCAAAGAAACTAAAACCGACCTTCTACGAGAATTTAATGATTCCGAAAATTTTCATCAAGTTTTGCTTCAAATGCAATAAAATACACAACTTACATTGCGTTCGTTATATTAGGTTGCTGTTGCATTATTACTTCCGACAATTTTTGACATTTAATTTTCATGAATATTCACATGAGTTAACTCGATGTAAATCGAAATCTGCTCATCTTATGTAAATATAATCGCGAGCTTCGAAAAAATCGAATAGAGAATATCGGAAAATGAATATCCTTTTTGTTTGCGGCTTTCCGCATCAGCTTTTCCTGCGTTTTTGCCAGTAAAACTTCGCAAAGTAATCAGAGATTAAGTAAACCTCAAAGAGGATTATAAAAACCTCAGTTTGAAAAGGTTTAATTTTCTTTCGTCGGAAGCGACTTCTAAAATGCTTTTGCTCAATTTTTCTAGAAAATGTTGACAAGCGTGTATTTGGTGATTGTTGTGCAACTTATGCAACCGATTTAAAACATTGATTGAAAAAGAAAAATTGTTACTAACGAAAAATGATTTCAATTCAAATGAAGTCTGTTCGCTTTCCTTTACCTTGTACACTTAACACATATTGTGCATTCACAACTAAAAATCTTTACTCTTGCATGCTTTTGAAACAAAATACTAATTTAGCTTTTCATAAATTGCAGATAAATTTTACCATAAGTAAATATTACCATTTAAATGAAGTTGAATGGTAGCAAAAAATTGAGTGTGCCGTAGAATGTACACTCATGTCCAATAAAATCTTTTCGTATCGCTTTATTGCTAAGCTATAGAATGAAAGATTTTATTGGACACGGATGTACACTTTCGTAAGTAATAGCTTTCTTAATAATAAATTTATAAGATAATAACATTAATTTCTTGAAATTAAGAATGAGTATTGTTTCGATACTTAAACATCCATAGAGAAAAAACAATTTAACTTTTAATGACAAGTTGAAAACCGCTTAGCTTAAGATAAACATTGTGTGTTTCAGCGATAAAAATTGATGCAGATTTTCGGATAGCAATGCTATTATCTCCGAAAGTGTAGTTTGCATTGAATAGTGGTTATCAACCACTGAAAATCACAAAGTGCATCCTCTATATCGACAGTAGTGGAGCTCATTAGAGAGCAAGTATGTGATTAAAAGCAAGTATATGATTAAGTATTATTAAAGCACTAGCCGTAAAAGAATTCAGCTTAAATAAGTTTCGAATGAAGAGTGACCAATTTTTCAAATCGAAATTAATGAAAATTTAAATATTAGCCTGTATATTGAAAAATCGATTACGCAATTAAGTTTTTTCTCTCTCACTGCACGTAAACCGTAAATCAAGCACGCATCGTACTTAAAGACAGAGTGTTTTTACGTACCTTATTATTCGTGCATAGCTTACAGTATTTGCGGCAAACCGTAACTTTGCTTCGAAACATGAAAAGAATAGAAGTAATAACAATTTTTAAAAAAGCGCTTTGTTGGCGTAATGCATTTAATATTATTGTGTTTTCAAAGTAAATTGTAAAGTTCATACTTCACGTAAAATCAATTCCAGGCTGACATCAAATTTCAATTTTTTGCCTCAGGTTTCAAACAACATATAATTGTTTGTGAACGTTTCTATGACAGAATTCGCGATGAATGTCACAAGTGAGCTTTACTAAGACTGCAATTATTTTTATTTAGAAGATCGCCTTGTTTTCGTGATCAAGAACAATTTTAAAATGCTTTTAGATGTTTCAACGCAAATTTTTCTGCATATTTTGCGCTAATTTTTACAACTTTGCTCATTTTACATTACATGAAATCGCTCTTTCATCTCATTGTTTTTGCTTATGCTTTGCACACATTATCACTAACCATTTATACACAGTTTGCTTTACATCGATCATTTATGTCGCTGATTCATATCACTTAAAAACCTGAACTTTAAACAGCGTCCGAGCCAAAATTTAAACCCATTTAAAAGTAAAATTTATCACTCTTACCAACTTGTGCTTAAATAAACATGTTCGAGTTTATTCGAGTGAAACTCAAAAGCAATGTATGTAATTGTATCCGTTCAAACCATTAATTCGGTTTTTTTGTACTATGTTGTTATCAAAAGTGAGAAGCTGCTTTTACGTTCGTTAGAACAGAAAAATTTAGTTGATACTGTAGTCCGAGAAGTTAATTAAAAAAATTTACAAAAATGGTGAAAAGCAAAAGAAGTGAAAAGTTAAGACTTCAAGAATTTTGTGGCTTATAGTGAGAGCCGATCGAACGAGGCTCGAACAATGTTCTCAAGTCAATAGATTCAGTACTGTCTCAGCAAACGGACGGCCACTATGCGCACCGTTTGCGTGCGGTCCATGTTGTCGTCAGATTGGAGACCCACTGTTTACCGTTTTCTTATCTCATTTCAGAGATTGAAAACAGTTGAATGGAACTATAAGAGATGCTCATTTTGTTGAAAAAATTTGCGATTCACTTGCTTTTTACTTTGTTGCATTTTTCAAAACATATTTTACAAATGTGAAATTAAGTGTGAAAAACGAGTGATTAGTTTAGCGTGGTTTGTCGTTATTTTTGAAATATAATTTCAAGTTTGTACATTTTTTGTTAAATATCTTTTGGTTTGGTTTAACATGTTGGTTCTATGTTATCTTAAAGCCTTTTTATTCAAACTCATTGTTTTTCAACGTCATTAAAGGTAAGATCACAAATTAATTGCATCGGCGGCATTTATAGCTTTCAGTGGTGTTTATTCATAAAAGTTTTACTTTAAATTGAGCCACACCATAGCGCACATCTCTCTCTCTCTCTCAATTATCGCTGCGATAAACATTTTTTCCGAAACTGTGCTTAAAACTTCACTGCCACATGAATGTTACTTTATGTTTCTTGCCTGAAATACAACGAATTGCGATTGTAAATGAGTTAGCAGTAGACCGCTCAGTTCTTTGCTGCTCATAAAGTGAAGTGAGTTTTTATTTATTTCCATATACGTTCAAACAAAAAATCAAACAAACAGTTTGCATTCTCAGGTACAATCGTGCAGATAGCAACTCAGCATTGATGAAAGATAATGTCAATACATTGTCAGCGTGAAGCAACGTGTATTAAGCGTGAATCAAGCGTAAATATAAAGCAATTTAGTGAGCAATGAAAAACATAAAGCTGATTAAGGTATAATATCGCCGCTTCTCTCCCGCTCCTTTTATTCACTCGTTTCCTCTTTTCGCTACATTCCGCTCTTTCTTTCTCTCTTATTTCAAATTCCGCTGTATTTATTTTTCAATGAAAAAAGCGATCATCAATTGCCCAAAGAAGCACCGAAAACTGCGCTTTACTTATATGTGCATTTCCTAGAATTCGGAGTGAGGAAAGTGAAGGATGCGAAAGATGCGAGAGATGAGAATGGCAAAGAGGAGAGCAGTGAACACTGAATGTGTGTGTAGTTCACGCATCGCAATTTCTGTAAACAAATTCGGATCGATGTGTGCTGCTCTAAAACCATTCTAAAACTACGCTTACTACACATTTACTACGTGGGTACACTAGCGTCGCCTTCATTAGCACACAGCGTTCGTTTAGAAACATCGCGTTGTTTGAGATTCGAGAAATGTTTGAAATAAAGCATTTCTCGAAGATTAAAAGTGTTCACAGTTCGCTTTCGCACTTTTTCGTGCTCAAAATGCATTTCGCACTCGTTTCGAAGCAAGTGTTTTAAGCGTTAGACGCTAACAACAAACACGAACAAGAAGCATCCATCGAAGAGGAGCGGAGTAAGAGTTGGAGTGGTGAAATAATTCAGCAAACAAATTCAATGCTTGTGCTTCACTGCAAACTTATTATATTTAAACGCTGTGTAAACAAACGAGAAGTGTACTGATTGTAGGCGTAGTGAAGTAAAACAAATGGTTGTTTCGAGCACCGCCACTCTTTTCTGTAGCGAAAGTACCTTGCGATTTTACACTATTTTAATGCTTTTAAATCCAATTTCGCTCGAAAATGCATTGCTCCGAGATCTTAGCCGGTCACTAAATGCAAACTACTGTTGCAGCGTTAATGATGAACGCCTTTAGTTCTTTGAATCATAATCGTTTTAATGACACTGCTTTTACTCGAGCATCTGTCTTCTCTCTCAATCTCTACTCACTCAGTGATCGCATTTTCTGCTCTCTTCGCGTAACTCATTCGATCGCTCACTCTGGCTGCACGTTCGTTCTACTCAATGACGTTCAGAATTAAAACTTGATTGTCTTCTATGCTTTTAATTGCCTTTGTCACGCAACAGCAATATCAACATTGAATTCTTTATGCGCATTAAAAATCTTTAAGCGTTTCGAGTGAAGAGATAAGCGACGAAAAAGAGAGGAAGAGATTGTAATTCGCATTTATCCTAACTTCTCATATTTAAGCCTAAAACGCTTTCTTTCACTTCTTCGCTCTAAATGCAAACACAAAATGAACGCACACTAATCTCAAACCGACCACTATTACGTTGGTTTTAGTCTCTCAAATTCCTTGCTCTTCTAACGAGAAATATTTTGTTGCTTATCGGCGTAAGATTAAGAAAAAATTTGCTTAAGTGAACATTACTCAAATCATTATTTGAGCATTTGTGTCCAAAGAGACTTTCGTCTAAGTTAAAACATGCTTTCCTGCAAAGCAAATGAGTGAAAGATTTTTTATAATTCGCATGACATAATACAAGTTGTTTAAAAATAAGGACAACACACTTTTTATTTAATTTCTCTTGAACTACAATGAACAGCACTTTCGTTTTAACTTTAATTATAATCTTGTAACACTTAACATACATCTTTACGATATGTGACCCACCATACACAATTAAATTTTTTAATCTCACATAAAATTCATTAATCATATTTTTAATGTTTAAGATAAAATTTTTTACATGTTTTATTGACTATGCTTAAGTTTGTAAGGTTTATTTCAAATTTTTTGCACTTTATCTTTTATACTATTCCAAAGCCTAAGAGATTAATATCAGGATTATAAGGAGGCTACTCAATCCCTTCTTGACTGAATTTGGTTAAATCTAAAGCAATAATGTAGTTCTATTCATAAGCTTTCATCGATTCAAAAAATATTTGAACGAGATCGGACTGAGTTCGATCTTCTACGAACCAATAAAATGTGTGTCAAAGCAGGTAAAAAGATTCGTTTAAAACTCTAAAGTAACCTTTTTATGTAAAATTTTGATATAAAAATACTCGCACTACAATTCCGCAAATTGGTAAAACATATCAAAGAGTTTATCGTTCTGGGTAAGCAAATTTTTAAAATGGCCTTAAAAGTCCTAATAAAGCATTTAGATTAGCACTTGACTTCCAATCATCGTGCAAAATATAATTTCTCCTTAAATAACCGATTGATCTTTAATTAACAAAATTTTGAACAAAAATTTTAAATTCGACAATTTTTTTTAAATTAAAATATTCACCAATCAACTGTCTTTATAGCTTTTTTGACTTTGGAACTCATATATTTTAAAAAAGCTCCACAATAAATCTGAGAATTTTTACAAAAAGTTCTAACGAAAAACGAAACTTCTTAAAGTGACAATTTTCTGGGTGATTTAACTTTTTTCACTCTTCATTTTAAAAACAGAAAAATGTGGTTTGATTTTTTTCGAAACCATTTGTATTCTTACTAAATTATTAAATTTTCACGTTTTTTTAAGTGTAGCGCTTATTTAGAAACACAGCTTATAAACAAACATAGGCTATGTTTATTACTATAATCGAATTCTCGGTAATAAATCATTTTTTGAATATATTTCATTATAAAAAAGGAAGCTAAACTATATAAAAAAGCAATAGAGAACAATCAACATTTAATGATTTACAGGTAACGTTTATTGAGTTTCCATTTCACACGTTAAAACTTCAAATCAATCTTCAAATCAAGAAAATCACCTTAACAACGGGAATTAAGCATATTTACTAAAGGCTTACAAGCAAATTATTTGAACTGTTTACTCCAAATTTTCATGAATCTTTGCATACGAATATACTATTTTTATTTGAGAGGTAATTTGAGTCAATTTACGCATAAAGATTTACAAAAAAGCCGACACAGAACTACAGGGTGGGACAAAAAAAGATGCGAAACATTTTAGATTTG
>NCKU01000691.1:0-35303 GCA_003675995.1 Dinothrombium tinctorium | reverse complement strand
AGAAAATCTCACAAAATAGTCACAAAATTTTACAATTTTTTCTCACAAAATTCGGTCTTAATTTTTCACAAAAATTTACCACCCTACTCATTATTTTCATTACAGTGTTTTGAAAACCAATAGACACAGTAAACGCCACAAAAAGTGCTATGATATGATATCGTAATCATTAGTTTCAATTTCCATTTTGCATGTTTTTTCGAGTAAAATATTTTTTAGCTTAAATATTTCTCAGCATGATTAGAATATTGACAGTTGATTCAATTTTTAACGAGAATCGCGAATGTGTAAATGTCGAAGAAATAGCGACATCTATACATGTTCGATTGAACTTTTAATTGCTCAAGTTTGAATATCTCCATAAAAATTTATGGGAAAACATTAAAGAGCAAAGCTGGAATTAGAAAAATAAAATATGGCCATAACGATTTCACTTGTAAAAGCTATAAATTTTATTGCGAGTTTAGAAATTTGTTGCTATAAAATGAAGTATTGTTTGTTTTTTGCTTTCACAGCGACGTCTGTTAATTGCTTAAAAAACAAAATAAGAATTAAAAAAATTAATATAAATTTGTGAAATGTTCGTGGTGAACAATTTTTGAATTTTTGAATTGCTCAATTAAATAAATTAAGAGATTTGTTGAAATTTTCACATTTTGACTCAATGTATGATTTTTAATTACTAATTATTCAAGTGTTGATGAAGTCTTTAAAAAATTTCAGGAATAAAACTTATCAAGTAATGTAAATTCTACCAGAGAAATACAAAATATTTCAATAATTTTTCATTTTTCGTATCTTTAAAATAATTTTTTTTTCATTCGAATTAATTTTTGGAGGCTTCGTCCGAACCAAGCTTCTTCCTAAAACACGCCACTAGGTTGTAGCTCTAGTGACTAAATTCAAAAAGTGTTTACTTATTGCTATGTTTGCGTAGTAATTTATACAACTTTAAGAGCTTAAAAAATAGGTAAAAACTGAAAAAATTTTCTCTGATTTACCGATTAAAGTATAAAAATTAAATTTTTTTCGAAAATTGTGAACAGATATTCAGCGATGAAATTATTTCTGAGTTTAATTATTAAATAATTTGTAGTTTGGTTTTATAGCTTCTCAAGCCATGTCCTCAATTAGAGTTTTAAAACCATAATTTTCTTGTTTCAAATTGCATTGCTAAAAATGTTAACCTACATTAAGTGATCATCGCCTAATTTTTACAACTAAACGTAAAATGCTAAATAATTAGAACTTAAAAATTATAAACTTTAAAAGGTGGTTTTATATGTGAAAAACGTAAAAAGAAAAATTAGACGTTTTAACAAAATTTTTAAAGAGAAGGAAATAACCGAAGAATATGAACATGAAAAGATCGATCAAATCGAGGAAGTTTTAAACGTTACACTGAATTTTCACCGAATTTTGTTTTTCCTCAAAAGTTTCTCTCTTTTTCTTTACTCTGATTTTACGCTTTTATCGTGAAACTAAATATGTAATGAACGTGTATTAAGCTGCCAAAAATCACTACATTAACTTGACAGAAATAACAACATTTGCAGCAAAATTCGCCGAACAATGCGCTCGTTTTCTTACTGACGTTCATTTTATTGAGGCTGGAAATGAATCGAAAAATTGTATCAAAAGCAAATATTTAAGCATTGAGATGATAATGCATTCATTGCATTTGGCAGAAACATCTTCTGATTTCTTAACGCGAAAGGAAACTATAATCACGTTGATTTAAATTCTTAGTTTTACATTTGATTTCACAAATGATTGCTTATTTATTATGCATTACAATTTTACATTTTGAAAAGCGAAATGAAATAAAATTTGCGTTTTTCAAAGTTGAAATTGATTGCTGAACGATTTAAAATCGAGCATCGTTTAAATTCATACTGAAAAACGATAATTTTAATTAATAATTTGCAAGAAAAGTTAACGTAAATTGTTTAAAATTCGTGAATAACTCAGAGTAATTTTGTATTTCTTTTCTTTACGAGACGAGAGGTAAATTATGCTACACACCACAAGCACTACTTGCTTGTGCATACTTATTTTCATGCAAGCCTTAAAGGCGAGAAAACACTCGATGATTGCATAATACACAATCGCTTTAATTTTCAATTTGATCGCTTTATCTCTTTAAAAAAACTTTTAATTACAGTTTTATAATTTTTTTTCGCATTTTTCTTTTAAATCTCGAAAGCAAAAAGTTTGCGCCCAATTTTTTTTGCTCAATAAAGTGTCGAATGTCTTTAAATTCTTTGTTCAAAATTCACTCATTGTTTTAAGCATCAGATTCCAAAATTCATAAATTTCACAAAATTTAAGTTCGAAGTGAAAGTAAAGCAAACAAAATTTGGTGAGGATGCGCTCGTTGCTAATTTGTTGTCAACGCAAATATGTTTATCACGAATTATGAAATATGAATTTTAAAAAACATAAAAAATGTTAATCAACTCTTTTGAAATTTACGAAAAGCCAAAATTTAGATAAAAGATTGAATATGAATTCAAATGCACCCACACATACACTTCAAGCTTCGTATAGTACTTTCGCTTTTAGTTTATACAAATGAATACAACAAAAAGTAATCTTTACTAGAGATGAAATTGATTTTACACGAAAATTGCGCATTTAAAAAAATCAAAACAATAAAATTTTTATTTTAATATTGAATATGATATAAATGCGCAATAAAAGTAAATTCACGTTTCTCTCTTTTTTTATTACAAATGAAACAAAAAATATTTTTGTTTGTGTAATTAAAAATGTTTATTTTTGAACATTGTTAAAAATAATGAGTAAACAAAGAAAAGCAAAAAATTGGATCAAAGTGACCGCGATTTAGTTCAAAAAAATTTTTTTACTACAGCATCTGAAAAGAAATTAAAAATCTATTTTCAATTTCGAATTTTGTAGACACTAAATTTTCGCAGGCAATCGAAATCAATTAACGAAGATTTTCGGCGTGCACGCGAGTAATTTCCATTTAAATTGATATGAAGTTCATTCAATTTTTTTTTAATTTAATTGAAAAACGAAATTACATCAACAGCATTGTTCGCAATGATTTTTACTGTGAATCTAACAAGCGCAATCTATTCGCTATCGAATAATAATGCAGATCGAAATCTTGAATTTTAAAAGCAAGTTTCGCGGATACAATTTTTCGGCTGAACTCTTTATGTACAAATGATTTTACATTGCGAAAATGCGTCTGCCGATTTTTCCTTTTCTCTAATGTTTTTAAATCGTGTCATTTGTATTTACGTTAAGTGCATGGGTCAACCTGAAATAATCTAATCGATCGAAGCATGCAATTTGTAAATTTTGAAAAATGTTTGAAAGTGCACTTGAAAGAGAAAAAAGTTTTGTTTTTTAAGTTATTCGATATAAATGAAAACAATTATCAACATAAATAATCATAATATGGCTAAAGCAGGTAAGAAAATGAATTTTTATTTGCTTTTTCTTTATTCTCTTAAGTTATAATTTACTCGATAATTGTGAAAGTTAATGATATGCACTGCCCTCAAAGCGATCGTAATAATCGTAAAAGAAAAATACGGCGGTTCTCTGTAATTATTTCATCTTAATTAGAGTAAATAAAAATATCCGCTAAGTGAGACAAAAAAAAACTGAAATCGATCGAGAAGATGGTTAATTAGCGAGAAAGTGCGGCGAAAAATAGTCGCATTTAAAAGGAGAATTCGTGTTAAAATTGATGACAGGATACATTACTCAGCGAGAAAAAAATACAAAATAAAATAAATTAATTGCCCTATCTAAATTACAAGTTTTCGCTATTCGATCTTTATTTTTTCATAACTTCACTTCACTTTAGTTTACTTTCATTTCTTAGCGAACGAAATGAATTTTTTTTTTTTGGGAGTGGACTCGCGAGCCGAAACTTAACAACAAATCATATCGAGTCCCGAATAAAATAAAATAGGCAATCATATTTATAACGATATAAAACTTCATCGCTCTTTTGCCGCTGCATTTTCTCGCTTCATTTTTGAATGCATAAAGAAAGAAAAGTTTTTTGATATTTTTGTTTGAAATATTTTTTTCGCTCACAAATCGTAAAACAATAATCATTTTTAATGTAAACGAAGTACGGCGAATGCGAAGCGAAGTTTTTGTTCGTGTTTTCTATGTGCATATGAAACGTTAGAAAAACTTTCCAGCAGTTGGAAACTCGCTTTTCGAAAGCGTATTTAATATGTTCAAAAAATTTTTCGGTGTGTGTGTGTGTTTATCTTTTTATTTCTCAAAAGCTTAAATTTTATCGCTCATATTTTTACAGAGTTCTCGATCGTTGCTTTCTACACGCTTATTATCTATGGACTGAGCTTTGCGCTCTGTTCGAGTACTCCGAACGATGCATTATTCACTCGTCGTGTTGTACAACAACACGAGAAGAAAGAAGAGCAGCAGCAGCAACAGCAGCAAATCAAGTCGGATAATGAATCTCTTCACCTGTCAGAAAGTAGATTTATTTCGAAATCGTTAAATCCGCACGAAACAAATGGGATCGTATTTCTTTCACGTTATGATAAACTCATCAAAGCGCCTTATGTTGAAGATCGCTACACAAATGGATTTTCTGATCATAATAGCGTCTTGTCTAGACCACCGCCGTCACCGCCGCCATCATCGCAGAGATATGATCCACCTCCGCAGTATAGAGAAAAAACTCCACGCTATTACGATTACTCTCAAACTGTTCAATCAAAGCCACTGATAGTGACATATCCGAAAAGTGAAATTCATTTACGCCCGATTCGGACGCAGCACCATCCGCAAAACGATTATTGGCATTATGATTTCATACCAGGCATTCCTGGCCGACCGTGGAAAGACTATCCACTATTGATCAACATACCTTACACAAGTTTTAGTTGTAATTTTGTCAAATATCCTGGTTACTACGCCGACGTAGAGACCGGCTGTCAGGTTCGCTATTCATCATTATTTTCAACAATTGATTTTAGATTTGTGTGTCATAATCGCAATTTTCTTTCGGCTTTGCGTTTATACGTTGTATGTGTGTGTGTGTGATGCGATGCGTGGTGTGTATGTGAAAAGCATATTGAGCAAAATGAATAAACAATAAGCAGCGAAAAAAAGAAAATTGAAAATGAAACAAGTGTTCGAACATTCGAAACTTTTGAAAATGTTTTTTCCTTATTATCGAGCATAATAAGCTAAAGAAAGCGCTTTTCATTCAAAAAGATCAAATCGTGCAAAATCGTTTCGAGCGTGTGGCGAAAATCTGTAAACTTGAGAGTTGATTTGAAGTCGATGTATAGTGGTTACTTTTTTTCTCTCGAAACTCAATCTGACCCTTTACGTGTGGACACATTGTTTGTCCGCCTTTATTATTAAACTTTTTTTCTGTATTTACTCTCAATCAATGCCATCGAAAATAATAATGTGCGTGTGCATGTACCTGAAAACAAAATTTTCAGTCACGATTTTCGCGAACCGAAGAAGCCAAATACACACGTTTAAGTATTTAAAAAAATTTTTTCTGCTTTCTTTATGTTTCATTTCGCTTTCGCCGAAAATGAAGTGTGGGCTGGTTTTGCCCCCGATTTGTAACACAAGTCGACAATCGAATTCTTTTTCGGCAAATACAATCGGCACGCGAACGCAGTTTTAGTTTCTTTTTTTCTTCGAGAAACGATCTAATCTCGAAATCACAGCTCGAAATCTTTCAAGAGAGAAAAATGTTGTAATTTATTTTCTCTCTCTCTTTTTTAATGATCGCAATTATGTTCAGTGTTTGAACAAAGCGCAGCACTTTTCCTTCGCTATTCAACACGCATTTTAATTGCATTCACAGTTTTTTCCACAAGTTTGCAGCTATTTTCTTTTCTTTCAACTCAATCTTTTCTTTATGCTTAACTTTCTCATTGTATTATTGAATATTGTTTAACTTCAATATGCTCTCTCTCTCTCTCTTGGCGGGGTTTCACAGGTTTGGCACTTCTGTCAGCTAGACGGTCGCCACGACAAGTTCCTCTGTCCGAATGGCACAATTTTCAATCAAGAAACGCGCGTTTGCGATTGGTGGTACAATGTGCACTGCCCGAGCTCGTTTTACTCTTACGATATCAACGCCGATTTGTATGGTGTGCGAACCGATTACGCTACACTTGAACACGTGCTAAAATCAACTGGCGTATTCGAATCGTTAGGTTACACAGAGATACCGGCACCACCCCCGGCGGTGCCGGTTCCGCCCGCGATCGAATACGCGTTACCTCCGCCTCCGACTCATGCGGCAGACGCTCGATTTGGTGGTAGTAGTCCAGAATATGAATATTTAAGTGATAGTAGCATTAGCGGCAGCGGCAGCAATACTTACACACCTCCACTTCACTATTACGATCGTCGAAGCGATGGTCTTTTGTTCGCCGATTCGAAAAAAGTTATTCGCAAAGTGAAAGTGAAGAAAAGAGTGGCTCCTCTCTCAATAAAAGACAATAATCAAACTAATAATAAAAATAAAACGCGGAACAGTCGAAAACAAATGAAAGTACGGCGAATGTAAATAGTAAAATTAATTGAAATAAGCTTTTTTATTTAATTTTTAATTTTCCGTTTTCGTAATTATTTAAATACGAACTTTGTTTTGATTTTAAATTTAATAAACAAAAAAAGAACTTTTAGTTCAAATTTTCAAATTTTGAATGAAAAATTTATTTTTAATTTTCACTTGAGCCAAAAATTTATGTAGGACATTCAAAGTCAAAATCTATTGAAAACCAGAGCTGTCTAATGTAGACTAGTGATAAATTCAAATTCAAATTGACACATGAATAGGGACATCAAGAATTTCTTTTTTCTGAAATAATTTATTGTTTAATTTTTAAAAAATTTCTCTTTTAAAATTTTATCTTAAAGAGTTGGAATTCATAACAAATTAGTATTATTATGATTATTGTATAGTAAGTATAATATTTAAAAAAGTAATAATTTATATCAAATTTGAATTTGTTCGCTATGAAAATTTCAGTGAATTATTATTATTGAGCTTGATTTTTGCGATTAAATATTTTTTTAAACGATTACCGCTTTGAAAACATAGAGACATGGTCCGCTCAAAATTTATGCTTATTGCTGAGTAATAATCGGTCAAGAACTGTGCGTTACACTAATCGCTGTTCTAAATTTTTGACTTTCTTCGCTCGTTCGCTCGCAAATACAATTTCTCATTTCGATTGTTAAAAAAACGGTCCTAAAATAAACTTTAATTTTCCATTATTCTTAGCCGCAAATAGTAATTAAAATTGATTTGTATATGAAATACACTATCTATAAAATTAATCTAAACTCAATTTCACATCTCTTCTCAATTACCTTAGCCTATTTTTGAATTCAATTCAATTTCTTTTATTTTGCTTAAAAATTAATTTTCGCCCTTTGAAAAGATGTTATTTCTTAATTGAATATCACTCATTAGAAAAAAATCAAATAGCAAAAATTAAAAAGTAAACCAAACCAAGTCTAAAAAAATTTTTTGTACGATGTAAAGTGATCGTTTCGAAAATTCAATGATTGTGCTTATAATTAAATCTTCTTTTTTTTCTTAAGAAGCGAGTTAAATTGAATTTAAACTCGAAAGAAGCAATCAATCAAAATTTTGCATAAACTTTAAGCGATGAGATGAGTTTTGAATTTTAAAAAATAGAAATGAACAGGTTAAATAGAATGAAAGCATTACTTCCGCAAATAGACAAAAAAATAATCTTCCTGTGGCAATATTTACTTTGTTTAGAAAAAAATCAGTACGTTGCATATTAATGAATACGAGTGTGAAAGAAAAACGAAGTCACAATCGCTAACGGTACAGTTACGATGCTTCCGATCGCCGAGATCCCAAAAAAGTTTTTTTGATAACCCCACGAAGAAAATTTTATACGTGGGAGCATATCAAATGCTTTGTAGTTAATTTTTTTGTCAGAAAAAATTTAAAGCAAATATAGAAAGGATTAGAGAGAAAGAAAGAAAAAAAAAACGTAAAGTGCTAACCACTGAAATTCATTTTCATCTAAATTTTTGAAATGGTTTTGTTCACAACATGAAAAAAAGAATTTCTTCATATGACAATAGCTACTCATTTCAAGTCTCCTGCAGTAAGAAAACAATGGAAGAGATCTTTTTTGACTTGTTTCGATTGAAGTCTACTTTCAATGTATCCTTTTTTGGGAGGATTCCTCACGAGGAGGCAACAAATCAAGTGCTTATGCAATTGTATTATGCATCTTTCTCTCATTCTCTCTCTCGTTCTTTTTCTCTCTCTTTACACTCACTCATACTACATTACCACACACATTCATCTATTCGAGTTCATTTGATTATTTTCCTTTTTAATTTAATCTGAAAGCAACATCGTTTGAAAAAGTGCTTTTCTTCACTCATTAGAAATGTTCACAAGATTATTCGGTATTTTAAAAATTAAAAATTTTATTTTGTTTTCATAATTAAATTTTTTTTCGTAGTTTCTTTTTTAATTGTCACATCGCTAATTAGGCAAAATGTTTCGGTTCGGTTTGGCGAAAGTATCGCAATCGATAACAGTGGTGAGCATTTAGATAATTCGCTCGAAAGCGAAGTACGAGTTCTTCGAAGACCTGTTGACCCTCGCGAACCGCATGGAATTTTATTGCTCACTTCGTACGCTCAGAATAACACTCGTCCGGCGGTGGACAATCGAACTAAGCAAAAGCGATTGCGTCTAATTGCGCGTATCCCAGTGAAAAGTAAATCGAAAAATTTTGATCAAAGTGAGGAAGAAAATAAAATTGAATACAACAATAACAATTTCTTACAAGATGAAGAGAATAGAGAATTTGATTTCAATGGAATACTCGGAATACCTGGAATACCAGGCGTTGATTATCCAAATTTATCCGACATACCGAAGACAAGTTTTACATGTACAATTTTTCCAAATCCTGGTTATTACGCCGATTATGAAACTGGTTGTCAGGTAAGCGAATACTAAACATTAATTAATTTCAAACAGAACTTTGAATATAAAAATTAAATAATTTCTATTATTCTGAGCTTGGTCGCTATTTTTTGATGCGCAAGTTTTCCAAAAATTAATTTTTTTTCGAATCGAAAAGAAAACATTTTTAATAAAGTCACGAAATATAAATTCAGCAAATTTTTACAAATGTTATTCAGATAATGAATTGCTCTTGTTTAATATTTTTATTTTTTTTTCACAAAAAAGTTTTTCAATTAAATGCGCCTTTTTGCTTTCGCATGTTCAAGCAAAAATGCTCGCCTTTCGCCGCTTAATTTTGATTAAGCATTAATTAATTGCTTGTTAATCATTTCTTTGCCGTTGGCGATCTATGAAGCATTTACTTTTGTTTTCTTTTCTTCTCTCTTTTCCTATCAAAATAGTTCAGCAACGTTTTGTTACACTTTCTCCTTTTCTCTTTCTCTTTTAATCACCAGCTTTACGTATTAGCCGAAAGTGTTTTTTCAGTACTCGCCTAAGTATAGAGAAAAAGTTTAGGTTAAACTTATGTCTGTATATAGCATATAATTTAACCGTAATTTACGTTTAAGTTTGATTTTCAATAACAACAACATCATTTAATTCATATCTTTGAGAAATCAGCGAAAAAAAAAATTTGGGAGAAGTTATTTCGCTCGCCGTTATATCGATCAAAAAAGGAGCAATTCACGTATTGTTAGCTAGAAAAGAGAGACGAATTAACGTGGTATGTAGAAAAGGCAATCCGCTTTTTACGCCCACACCTCGAATAATTGAGTCTTTAAAAAAAAGAAAAGAAATTTTCGTTTTAAATAAGATCGAGCGTTGCGCTTAAATATGATGATTTAATCTTGAGCTTTAGCTCAGTTTTTCGCTCTTTTTTTCATCTTGTGCTCTCTATTTTTCTTCGTGAAAATTGTTTTTATTTTTTCTTAACTTTTGCCTGTTGTCTTTCTTTCTCTTTACTTTCTCTCCTTTTTTTGCACTTGTAATCAAAATGAGAAAAGAAAGCTCAAAGATGTAATTACATTCGCTACAATCGATGCTACAATTCGTTCGGCGCTTCTTCAAAACGCTAATAAACAACAACAAACAACAATAACAAATGCAACAAACTTCACCTAGAAAGTAAACATTTGCACAAAAGCTAATCAAACTCTTTTGGCGGAGTCGCGCACTTATTTTTTTCTCATCGTTAAAATTAAATAATAGGTTTGGCATTACTGTCAAGCAGATTTACGTCAAGATAAATTCTTGTGTCCGAATGGCACCATATTCAATCAACATACTCGCATCTGCGACTGGTGGTTTAATGTACGCTGCGTAAATCCTTCGGCATTCATCGCGAATCAAATTCAAAATCGAATACAATTTAAAAACGAGAAAATATTTAAACGAAAAAATGCGAAAAATTTTTTTAACGATGTCGACGATTATGAATTCAGTAAACATAAGCTTGATAGTAATAAAATTGACAATAACGATCGCCTAACAAGCGATGTATCGATGATAAATGGTGATGAATTCGACGAAAGACGAGTGAACACTGAGCTAAAGCCGAAATTTGATTTTCGCAATTTTTTACTCGAAGTAAGAAAACATAAAGAAACTCAACGAAATGTTCGCGGTAAAGAGAGTTCAGCATTTAAAATTGCCGATTTAAAGCCAAATATTGAATACAGCAATGATAACGATAATAATCGTAAAGATAATTATCGAAATAACGATCGATTGAGAAGCGAGAAACTTTCACAGCGAACTTATTTCGACGAGAATTTCGATTCGACGAGAGAAGACAAGAAGACGAATGATTTCAATCGTATTCGATTGCACTCAAACGACGATAGCGTGAAAACGATCGCAAGTGTTTACGACGATGAAAAATATTTACCTCCTCTTAGCGTGAACACACACGTTCAGCGACCGTATCGATTCGCAAATAGGCGAAAAAGTATTTTCAAACACGATACGGCGAACGCGGTGAGCGCAAACGACGGCTACGACGATGAGAAGAGGCGCCGTTCGTTTGAAGATCACACTGATTACGCCACTCGATTGCTCGATTCGAAATCAGGTGCCAATTTTTTTGATTACGATTCGAACGAAAGATGGAAAGTAAATAAGAATGCGTTCGCATTTGAAAACTTTGCGAACGAAGATTACGGCGATTATTTGAACACGAGAAATGAATTGAGAGTAAACGACGATAATGATACAATAAACAGACGTCGAAATCGCCGTATTCGCATACTGTACGCTAATCGTAAACGAAAGCAGTTGAATTCTCATTCACAACAACCGCAGCAGCAGCAACAGCTACAGAAGCAATTTCATCATCATCGTCGTCGTGAAGAAAGTGAAGCGAATTATGTTTCAACTTGAAGAAGCAAAAAACAAAAGCGTTCGTGAAGCTGAAAAATTCTTGTCAATAGCAATCTTACTATGCTAATCTATGTTAATCGTTTGTTAACCTTTTATTTGTTTTTTTTCTAATCGAAAATCTATTAAAAAAATTGAAACACGTGTACAGTTTTCTATGCTGAATAAAAGTTTTTTCAAAATGAAAATTGGCTGGAAATTTTGCGCTAAGCGAAAAAAAGAGAAAAAGTTCAATAAATAGCGAGAGGTTCAGAGAAGTTAATCAATATGTAAACGTTTGATTTTAAAGCTTACGAATTTGAAAACATGTTCACAGTGTAAAGCTGAATAAAAATTTTTTGTTTTTCGATAAAGCGAGCTGAACGAGAGAGAGACGAGAGAACGATTTGATTGCTTCGCTAATCATTGTCAACTTAAATTACGTTTTGAAACAGTTTTTCTCTCTCAACGCGACAAGAAAAGAGAAGAAAAAAAGAAAGAAGAAGAAGGAATATACGTCGAGAAACATTGCAATCGTTTTCTTTAATTGCTCAAAGTGAAGTGAGTTGTTTTGTTGTACGTATACCTCGCCTTATTTCGAATTTATCACTGCCGTGAGAATAAAAAAAACGAAGTATTCGAGTGAGAGGAAAGAGACGGCGAAAGAAAATTAAGCGAGAAACTATATTCGCAAGCTTTTTTATTTTATTTATTAAATTCGTAATTATGATTAACTTTGTAATTCTTGTTACTCTTCCTGGCTTCTTGCCGAATATTTCGTTGCTACACGAGTACAAGTGCAATTTCGATAAGTACGCACTCAACGGATGCCCGGACGCAAAAGGTTCAGTGTGCGAGAGGAGAGAGAATCAATCGGAAAGTTGTGTTTGCAAGGCGAACCATTCAATTGTGATTCCAATGATGGATGGCCCGATTTGTTTGAATCTAGCGAAAATACGTGAAAAATGTTACATAAATTTGCAGTGTAAAGCTATCGATGAGAATATGCTATGCGTTGATCCGAACGACAATGATTCACTCATCATGGATAATTCGGATGTGAATTATTTTGTCGACGAATTTCTCTCGAAGCCGAAGAATATTGTTTTAGAAACGAGAGCTGTTTGCAAGTGCAAACCGGGCTACTTTTACTATCCGATTTACGCAGCGACAGCGGGTAACAACAATGAAAGTGAAATTGCCGAAAGTGGAAAGTGTTTGAAAATATCCGAACACATGCAGAATTGTAATTTCAACGAGGAATGCGAAATGAATGATGCGAATATGGCTTGTCAGCAAATCGACGATCGAAAGAAGTGTGTGTGCAAGCAAGAGTTCGATTATAATTCAACATTGCAAAAGTGTTACGTGCGAAAAACAACGATGACAAGCGAATCCACGCCGACTTCGAGCGCGGATAAACGCTGTCCGGAGGGTCGTGTGTGGAATGGCTCGGCGTGTCGTAAAAAATCATTTTTGGCCTCGTCGAAAATGGTCACCGTTGCGTGGTGCTCGTTCTCATTCCTGGCTATTACTGTTGTTGTGATCGCTGTGCTATTAAAAGCGCGAGAGTCTCACTGTAGACGAGCGCAGCGCGACATTTTCGACGAGCGCGATTCCGGTGCTCGCGGGTCGAGTTTTATATTCGGCATACGTCGATTGCGGCATATGGCCGCGCGACATAATTCGCCACCGCCGGCGTTTAGCGAAGTGTATCCAGCGGCCGAACAACCGCCACCATCATATTCGGAAGCTTTACTTCTAAGCAGCAAACCGTTGAATTCAGCGTCAAAATAAAGCAAAAGTTCTAAAAACGAATCAAAAAGTTTCAGAACTTTGTTTTTCCATTTGTTTGAAACACTTTTAACGAAAAAACTTTTTTCCTCATTTTGTTATTTTCGTGAAAACAACTTTCGATTGATTTTAAAAAATTTTATTTTTTTGCGTTTAATTTTTTTTTCTGCGAGAAAATGAAAAAAAATTAAATTTTAAGAAAAAGAGTGAAAAATTAAAGAAAATTTTTTTATTTTTCTTCGCTTCACTTTTCATCGCACATAATTTTCACAATGAATAAATGAATAAAAGCTTTGATTTATTCTTATTTATTTATCGAAAATAATCGATTTTCAGGAGAAAAAAAAACTTTTTCTGCTTAACTCAAAAACGGTCGCTTGGTAGCGTTAAATGTATTTGACATGAAAAGACAACTGAATTAACATTTTTTTTTTAATATACTTTGTTGCATTCTTTTATCGTCTCTTGAATTTATATAAGAAAGTCGAAGTAAAGCGAATTCAATTTATTTTCGCAGCGATTGTAAACTTTGCATTCCCACATCTTTCCCATTCTTTCAAATTTTTTATTTCTTTTCATGACGAATGAGAATGAATTGTGCGCAAATGTTTGCATTGAGTTTTTTAAATGTCTGATTTCAAAGTGATACTATAATTGAAAAATTTTTGCTTTTGTTAATCTTTTATTTAATTTTTTTAAACTTCATTTTTTTAATTTAAATTTTCAATGCTCACTATTTTTTATGTTCACTCACGAATGCACCTTCTGCGCATTTTGTTTAAATTTGTACTGTCGCACAAATGTTACAAATTTTCGCGAGTAGTACAAACAAAACAAAAATCTTTCGATTCAATTGATTTTGAATTCAAGTTTCAAACTGAAGGCGAAAGTTTTACTGCTACTAAAAAACAAATGTGACATAATGTCATATTGATCAGATGTTACACTAATTTCTAGACTAAATACGTTACATAATCAAATTTTTTCATTTCGATTAATTTTAATTTCAAACACTTCTTTCATTCGGATAGTCTTAATAAGAATAAAAATGGATGTTCAATCGTTTAAAATTAGCGAAGCGCAAAACTTATCAAATCATTCTTTTGACTCGAGAAATTTATTATTTCGATTTAATTTTGCAGATTCACTTTAATAGATAAAATAGAATTGCGTTTGAATTTAAAATTAACTTATTTATGAACATTGAGTGCAAGAAGCAATCGATGAGCGAGTGCCAAAATGAGGCTTTGCTGCAAAAAATAAAAGCGAAGCGAAATAATTGTATTTACAAAGCAATTAAAATTAATTTCAAAAGCGTTTGTATTTTCAACTTTCAATGATTTATTTAAAAAAGAAACAATTTTAATTCGAATTCAATCGAATGTAGCGTACCTTTCGCTCTCTAAAAATTAGTTTCTTCATGTTTGAATAGCCTTTGAAAATGTTATTCAATAAATGAATATAAAAATTATTTGTGAATTTGCTGATGCGAAGAAAGTGATAAATTCGAGGAAAGCAAAATACGAAACTTGCAAATAAATAATTCAGTTTTCTATCTTTGGAATGTTTATTGAGCATAATTAACGCGTATTATGATTCTAACGCAAGTTACACTATTCACTTCGAGCAAAATTATCGATGACACCATATTACGTCTTTCTGCAACCTTTGGTTAAACTTTATTTGCGATCTTTTTATTTGTTTGAACATCGCGAGTTTCCGCACAATTTTCTTAACAACACATCCATTACCTGAATTTAAAACATAATGATCAGAATTATAAAAAATTTTTTTACAATTTTTCACTATTAATACTTGTTTTTCATCAAGCTCGAGAAGAAAATGTTGAACAGTGTAAAAAGTTTAAAATATTTCTTTAAAATTTCTTTTTTTTTTTAAACTTATCCTTGCAAATGGAAAATTTCCTCTCAGGTGATTCTAAGTAAGATAAAAATCATCATTGTTCCTAATGCATCGAGAGTAAGTAAATATTGATAATACTAGATCAAATTAAGATAAACAAAAATATGAAAATATAAATCATTCATTAAGAAGACTAATATTTAAAGATTGTGTTTGTTTAGAAAAATTTAAGAGGTTCTTTGCTACAAAAATTCAATTTTTGTGATTATACACAATACAAGATGTTAACAAGATTTAAAAACTACGTAAAATTTTAATATCTGATCAACATTTAAGATAATTTTAAACACCTGAGTAAAAATTGGAATTAGTTTTTTGATTTTGCAAGACTTAAAAATAATTTTTTTAGTTTTAAAGTGAAATAA
Organism: Dinothrombium tinctorium; assembly: GCA_003675995.1. Taxonomy (NCBI): domain Eukaryota; kingdom Metazoa; phylum Arthropoda; class Arachnida; order Trombidiformes; family Trombidiidae; genus Dinothrombium; species Dinothrombium tinctorium. The sequence continues at coordinate 19,835 of NCKU01000691.1, read as the reverse complement.
TTTTTTAGAATGATTTTATGAGTTAACATTTTTTATCTTGAAACCAAGTTTTAACATTTTTTTTTCTCATTCCTAACGATTGCAGGAACCGATTTCTATAGTCATAACTCCACATAATCCGAGATATTACTTCTTTCCGAATTTCGACTTATTTTTTTCCGAAGCCATTAAATTTAATGTGTCTATAAGTTATAAGAATGGACAATTTTGCGCAGCACGATTGACGGGAAACATTATTGAATAGGAATACAGTTTAAATAACTTTTTAAAACAATTCAAACAATATTTTTGAAATAAAATCAAAAATGCAAAATCGCCAGTTTTTTCTTTATCAAACTTACACAACTCAAAGAAGTGAATATCTTAAACAAGCACTTGAGTTTATCGCTTTCATGAACTTTGAATATTTTCTTCAAAAATAAGAGATGAAATTCTAATTTTAAAAATGTCTACCCGTACACTTGTAAGACTATTTGAAAGTAAATTACACACACAAAAAAAAACTTTTTAGATGCGTTAGTATTTCGCTATTTCCATATACACTCATGTTATGAATAAATTCCTTTTCACTTTGAAGCAAATGCTTAACTATCATCTTCATTTGCATAACTCTGTCACCAGCACACAAAATTTTAGAAGATTCATTTACCGTAATTTTATTTTTACTTACCGAAAGTAAGTTTTTCTCTTCTTCTTCTCTTTTCTTAATTTAAAACTTAAGCTTTCGTTGCATTGAAAGAGTGAAAAAAAATCAAACGATTATCATTATGCTTTTTCTAGCGTAATTTTACTTCGCTTTTGTGTGTAATTTGTATGCGAACAAAAGCTCTGAAAAAAAAATTAACTTCAATGGCGTGCAAACACACGTAAGTCAGTCAGCAGCAGCAGAGAGAGCGAGCAAGAGAGCAACGCGGTGTAAACTAATTGTGAAGTGTGTGTTTTTTTTCAAAAATACCTTCCTTTCCATTATTATTATTATTATTATTATGATTTTCATGACATATGTTGTTAAAGTGCTCTTCAAATATGATTTCTCTCGAAGCTTGAGCTGAAAAGCAACGAGATAAAGCTAAATAAAAGAGAGCTTCTATGCTCTTACGTTTAAAAAGCGTAAACGTAGTTATAATCGAATCCTAGTTACATTGCATTAGCATTATCGTTTTGTGTTGAATAGGTGAATGTTATAAAAAAAAGGTTGAGTAAATACAATTTGTATGGTGAAAAGAAAGAGACAAGCAAAGAGACGAATAAATGAAAATCACGCCCGGATGCATCAATGCTACTGTGTATGCATCAGTCGTAATGAGTTTGTGATCTATGTTACATAAACGTGTAGGAGAATAAAAAGTTAGTGGTTAGAGAATAGAGAAAGAGAGAGAGAGCGAGCGAGAGCGAGAGAGAGTTCTATGGTGTGTAGCGAATCTCCTCCTCCACTTGACGCTCGTAAACGTTATCATTTGAAGCTCTCTTTCTCTTTCTTTCTCTCTCTCTCTCGCTTTCTCCAAAATCTGCTATTTATTCAATGTTTAGATAAATGTAAAACGAAAAGCATCAATCAGCGATCATTTGGGGAAAAACAAAGAAGCAACATGTTCCTAATGGATTATATTTGTTTACTTGCATTCGCATTATGTGCTCATTGTGTAAGATGCGAAGAAGTGATCAAAACAAGTGAGTTTCAAGATATTTGCTCGTTACCTTCATTTCATTCGATTTCGAAACTCTCTTTGTTCCCTTTTTTTATTATCGAATCAACCAGTTTTCGTTGAAAATGGATGCAAAGAATTTTCAATTCGCATACCGGCATACAATCAATCAGTGATCATCATACCGGCGAATCGTTCTATTTTTGAACACCATTTAAATTGCAGTTTTAAAGTGCAGCCTCCGCTTGGTTATGGATTAATTGTAAATGTCAGAGATGCTAAAACTATCGCTGAATACATCGAATACAATGACAATGGCAATTGGTCTTCACTAATCACCATTGATAACGAGAGTAATGCTCTCTTATTGGCCATCAATGAAGAATTGCAGTTAAGATTTTCAAGCAATTTTAGTTTAACAACTTCAAATGCCACTTCTGGAAGCAATGACAAGGAAGTAGGAGAAGGAGAAGCAAAAATGTTGTTAAGAGTTGTGATCACCGCTTATAAGCCTAAAAGTAGTAAGTGTTAGCGAACTGAAAGCAAACAAGGAAAGAGAGAGAAAGTGAAGTGAAAGTAAATGATATACAGAGAACAAATGCGAGTGCAAATTCTTTCTTTGCACTTTTTTATTCAATCAGCGAGAAACTTCGTTTATTGTGAGTTGGTAGAATTTTTTTTCCTCTCACACACTCTCTCTGCTTTTTTTCTTTTATAAGTTCCCATTGAAAGACAAACAGCATTTATATTGCCATTATATTGTTTTTCGATGCATCATTAAAACAAGCAAAAAAAAAGTTTTTTGTTACCATTCTCGACAATTATTTCAATTCTTTTTTTTTGACGTGAAGTGAAACTGTTTCATAACATTGTATATTTCCATACTCCATCAAAACCGTTTTCTAGATTACAACGATCAATGTTTCGATAAATTTAGGAGAGAGGATAATAAGTTAGATCATTAGCGATAAAACTTTTGCTTTCTTTATCATTCTTATATCAATAAATCATTAAAATAATCAAAAAGTGAAAGTAATCTAAATTTTTGTAGATTAGAAAAAAATTACTTTAAAATGGTTAGTAATTTGAATCATTTTTAATATAGCGAAAAATAATCAAACTTGTGGCCTCGATTTTGAATGCGAAAATGATGCTTGCATTGCGGCAATATTTCAAGACGATGGAATAGCCAATTGTGGCAATAATTGTGATGAAAATGAATGCATTGGAGCAGAGAAAGGTAAATGTATAAATGTTTAAAAAATCTGAAACAGTTTCGATTAATACAAATAATGATTAAAATTTTAAATTTATCACTCATTTCGTTGCTTTTTCGATAGAACAAACGAATTGTATTCAATACATTGACATCTAACTTAATCATGATTTTTGAAACTTATCACCGTGTTTTTAAGCTCACTTCAAGCTATCGAGATGATAATTTTATTTTACGATTTCGACAGTGATCGACGAGTTGATGAGCTTCAATAATTTTGTTTATTTTGCTTTCGCTAATTAACTTAGTCATTAACTTTTTTCTTTTCAATTTTTTGTTTATATTTCTTTTCTTTTCTTTTCAAGAATCTAATGATGGTCATAATTTGAGACACAAAATTGGCATCGCGATATTGGCGACTTGTTTAATTTTGTTTGTAATTGGTATCCTCATTGGCTATTATAGTAAAAAGCAGAAGCAAAAATATTTAAGAGCTCCTACGCAGTGAACAAAGCAAAAATTTTCATCATGAGAAGCGATTTTTTGTGTTCCCATACACCTGTTTAACCTTGCATTTCTCTGCAAAATTACTTATTCAAGATTATAAAATGTGTTCATCATTTTATTGTTAATTAAGAAAATAATTTTAAATTAACTACAGCTTATAATTTTATTTTTCAAATTGTATAATGCGAGGGAAGTTAATTTAATGTTGTTTCATTCATTGCACAGTTAAAAATTAATGTTCAAAATGTTATGAGCTTAAGTTTTATTTCTAATTACATAAAAATTATTTTTATTTTCTCTCTGAAATTAAAAAGAAACGAAAAACATTTTCCTTTAAATTTTATTTCGAACGACCGACAACATGCGGCTACTGCGCTTCCGATTTAGCTTTGCAAACAACAAAACTCTTGGTGTTCGCGTGTTACCAGTTGCACGGAGTTGTGAAATGGAAAGATTATAGGCGTTAAATGAAGCAAATCCTTTCTTTCTAAGCCAAAACATTTTCCAAAAATTCTCATTTTATCGTTTGAATTCGTTTAAAATGCATGGCTTTCTCTTGAATCGGCTTTTAAAAACAAACTTCTTAATTTTCGTCATATTGATCTTATTAAGTACGCGTGAAATTGGAGTTAAATCGGATAAGGCTTTGAAAATCAATGTCACATATCTCTTGTTAGATATTAGCTCGATTAGTATTCTCAATATGGATTTTCAAATTATGTTTCGTCTGCGTCAACAATGGCATCTCCGCGAATCGATTTGCAATACTTACAGGCGAAAATTAAATGAAAGCACCATTATTAAAAGAGAAACCATATTCATCGGCGCCAGTCAAGTGAAGTTATTCTGGTCTCCAGATACATTCTTTCCGAACGCGATTGCAGTCGGAACACCATCAGAAGTGAATAATTTTAACAAAATGAAACTTAAACGCGATCAACGCGGTGGTTGTGTGATTGAACACAATTCTCTGTTCACCGCTAAAGTCGGTTGTCAGATGAATTTGAGACACTACCCTTCAGACATTCAAACGTGCGTGTTCAAAATCAGAAGCTGTAAGATTTTAATTCAATTTTTCGTAAAAATATTTATTTGCATGCAACGTGCTTTCATTTGCAAATTGTTTTATTGTTTTTATTTGGGATCATGTATGAAAATTAAACATTTTTTGAATGTTTCAGGTCTGTTTAATTATAAAATCAATACTAGAGCTTATGTATTACTTCAAGTGTCATTACGAGTTTGAAAAATTGTTTTAAAATTATGCACATTCATAAATTTTCTTTTTTTTCAGTTGCAAATCCTTCTTATCTTATCAACTATCAATGGGAAAGACCAGTAGAAGTCGATAAAAAAATTCAAGTACCAGTGTATGAGCTCAGTCATATAACTCAAGGATCGGAAACGTTGAGAATGTTTGGCGTGAACTATTCATCCATTTACTTCAATATTACGTTTCAAAGGCAAATAGTACCGCAATTGATTCATATATACGCACCGTCAACTCTGTTAGTTGTGATTAGTTGGTTCAGCTTTTGGATGGGATTAGACGCTATTCCTGGCCGTATTACGCTTTCTGTTACTTCTCTGCTCGCATTGGTGACATATTTCGGAGCGATGAGAAAAGAATTACCTGCAACCACTTATGTCAACGTAAGTATTTAGACTATAGTAAAGTTTTCACTTTAATACGAAATTTTAGGGATCCGACATTTGGATGATAATTTGCATGCTGTTCGTTTTTTCTTCTTTACTGCAATTTTCAATTGTAAACTATATAAATACTCGTTCTCAAAAGAAAATGGCCGAGGTGAAAAGAGCTGCTGAATTGCTGTTGAGAAAAGAAAACCCGCCTTTGTTTTCGATCAGATTCGTCGAACAGAACAGAACTCGAAAGACGAACAGCATTTTTCAAAAATATTGCGATTTGGAAAACGAGAGGAAACAAACGATCGACAAAATCGAAAACGCTTCTAGAATTATATTTCCACTCACTTTTGCTCTGTGGAATATTTTATACTGGCCCTTATTACTTAATCGCAACTTATAAAACTGTCAAATCGTGATCGATGACTGAATAAATGATCAAAAAAATAATTTTTTTCGCGATCAAAATTGTTTGATTGATAAGAGAAAAAATGCACATACATTCATTTGCTTAAAACTATTTACTATCGCTTTTTATATCACTTTAGCATTAAATATTTAAATGAACTTATTTAAATGAATAAAAGTAAACTTCTATAAGAACAGCTTGCTGATTTGACATGGCTATCACGATTCCGTTTAATCGACACCTTCGATTACCCTATATTTGCAAAGAAGCGACGAAAAAAACATAATTTGAGCTATCAATCAAAGTTTGTCAAAAAAAGTCTATAAAATTAAGTTTAAAAAGGGAATGAAATTGAATTGAAAAAATGAAAACAAAGTTTTGAGATAAAGTTTAGAGAAAAAAAGAGCGCGAAAAGATGGCAGCAAAGCGACGACGGCGAGCGCCGACACGAGGCCGAGCAGCGAGCAGTGAGAGGCGAACGACGAGAAACGCAGGCGGTGAAAGTGTGAAAAACAGAAATGGCGTACAAATGGGAAGCGTTATCGTTCAAAAAAGGATCGTACGTCTCTTCGCAAAGCTTGCCGCGTTTAGATTCGTTAACCGACGACGATATAAACGCCAAATTCGAGGAGATGCTCAACGACATGAATCTGTCCGAAGAGAAGAAGGCGCCTCTTCGCACCCGTCCGATGCCCATCAAGAAGGAAATGCTCGAAATGCATTGGAAATCGGAGCATTTCACCCAAAAGCGCTCTCGTTTCGTTCATCCTCAAGATTACATCGACTATCTGCTCAATTACAACGACATCAGCTACTCGAAGCTGTGCACATGCATCGAAACGTTACGCATCGCGCTCACCAACAATCCGGTCTCATGGGTCCAAGAGTTCGGCGATCACCACGGACTCAATTGTTTGCTCAACATTCTCAACAAGTGCTATAATTCCAATAATCACCATCGTTTCAAACTTCAGCACGAGTGCATCAAATGTTTGAAAGCGTTTATGAACAACACAGCCGGTTTAAAGCAGGTGTTCGATCATCCCGAAGCATTGATCACGCTCTCCAAATCCATCGATGTCAAACTGCCGCACATTATGCTCGATGCTGTCAAAATAATGGCTGCCATTTGTCTCGTTAAACATGACAAAGTCTTAGAAGCGATCACGCGTTGTGCGGAAACAGACAATTTCGCGAGAGAGCGGTTCGCTCCGCTTGTCGACGGTTTGAAAGTAGACAACAACGACTCGTTGCGGTCTGCATGCATGCAGTTAATAAACGCGCTTCTCGCCAATGTGGACGATCTTGATTTCAGACTACATTTACGAAATGAAATTATGCGAAGTGGTTTCTGTGATGTACTCGAATCTTTATCTCCCTCAATCGAAGAGAATAGTAAATCGCCAATCTCGTCGGAGTTGAGTATTCAACTGAAAGTTTTCAACGATGGCAAAGACGAAGATTTGGAAGAATTGCAATCGCGATTCGAAAGTATTCGTCTTGATTTAGAAGACATCGAAGAGTGTTTTACTTTGTTGAAAAATTCTGTTAAAAATACACAGTCTGAAATGTTATTCTTGTCAATTTTACAACATCTGTTGCTTATCCGTGATGATCCATTCGCAAAGCCAGCGTATTTCAGGTTAATCGAGGAATGTGTTTCTCAAATTGTACTGTACAAAAACGGCTGTGATCCTGATTTTAGACACGGGAAGAAAATACAGCTCGATGTTGATTATATTATTGAACATCTTGCAGAAGAAGAACGTCAAAATCATGAAATTAATCAAAAACTAGAAGAATCTTTGACAGCAAAAGAAGAATCTGAGGCTAAAGTGCAGCAATTGCAATCAAAACTTGAAGATTATGAAAAACAATTAAACGATTTAAAATCACACGTAGCACAAGGGATCAAAACATCAGCTTCTGGTCAACCTGCTTCTCAAAAGGGACCAAATATTCCTCCGCCACCACCAATGCCAGGATCTGGTGCTCCACCACCTCCTCCCCCTCCAATGCCTGGAATGGGAGGAGCACCTCCACCACCGCCTCCACCCCTGCCTGGAATGGGAGGTCCGCCCCCACCACCTCCAATGCCCGGAATGGGAGGTCCGCCTCCACCGCCTCCAATGCCAGGCATGGGAGGACCACCACCTCCACCACCAATTCCTGGAATGGGAGGTCCACCTCCGCCACCGCTTCCAGGTGGAGGTTTTCCTCCGCCACCATCTTTTGGCTTCGGTCCTCCTCAGCCAAATTTACCACATGGTCTTAAACCTAAGAAAGAGTACAAACATGACGCGCCAATCAGAAGAGCAAATTGGAAAAAGGTGAATATAAAAGTTTGAATAATTTTTATTCAGTAATTTTTACTTAAAGATAACACCAACAAAACTTTCCGAAAAGTCTTTTTGGGTTGGAGTTGATGAAGAAACTCTCGCTTCTGACGACATATTTGATGGATTAAATGCAAAATTTGCTTCCGATCCGAAAGCCAAAAAGCAACTAAGCACCGATGCTGATCCCTCAAAACAAGCACCTGCAAGGAAAAAGAAAGAATTAAAAGTTTTAGATGGAAAGACCGCCCAAAATTTAATGATTTTATTTGGTTCCATAAAAATGACAGCGAACGAGCTCTGCGAACACATTATCACGATGAATGAAGAACAATTAAGAGACGATATTTTGCAACAATTGATATACAATTTACCGCAAGCGACACTGTCGAAATTGGAAGAGTTTCGAAACGATTTTAAAGAGCTTCATGAAGCTGAACAATTCGCATTAACAGTAAGTCATCGAGAACTTGAATTCTGTTTATTAATAATTCCACTTACAGCTTGGTTCTATCAAACGACTCGAACCTAGGCTTCGTTCAACATCTTTTAAACTTCGTTTTATTGAATTGGTCCAAGATATAAAACCTGATATTGTTTCGGCGACCGCTGCTTGTGAAGAAATAAGAAAATCTAAAAAGTTCGCCACGATCTTAAAATTAATACTTTTGCTCGGTAATTATATGAACTCCGGCTCAAGAAATGGCCAAGCTTTTGGTTTCGAGATAAGCTATCTTCCAAAATTGTGTGACACAAGAGCAATGGATAATAAGACAACATTATTACATTATTTAACTGAAGTGATTGAGAAAAAATATCCCGATTGTCTTAACTTTCCAGAAGAACTACATCATGTCGATAAAGCGTCGAAAGTGTCTACCGAGCAAATACAGAAGAATTTAGCGGCGATGAAAAAGTCATTGCAACAAGTAGAAACAGATTTGAAGAATTTTAAACCTCATAATGAAAAAGATCGTTTCGGAAAAGTAATGACATCGTTTTTAAAAGATGCAAAAGAGAAATTTGAAGTAATGGAGTCAATGTTTTCGAAGATGGAAAGATTATTCAACGATATGGGCACATATTACGTGTTCGATCCGAAGAAGTACGCTTTGGATGAATTCTTTACGGACATCAAAATATTTAAAGACAAATTCATCGAATCGTACAAAGAAACGGTGAAGTTAAGGGAAGAAGAAGAGAAAAAGAGACGGGCGAAAGAATTGAAAGAAAAGGCAGAAAAAGAGAAAAAAGAAAGGCAGGCGAAGAAAATACAGTTAGTAGACATCGGCAAAGATCAGGAAGGAGTGATGGATTCATTGCTCGAAGCATTGCAAACCGGATCTGCTTTCGCTCAAAGAGCGAGAAAACGACAGCAGCGGAATCCGCCGCAGGGTAAGATGAAAGTTACTAGCGTTAATTTGAATTGCGCTTAAAAAATGATTCTCATATTTTCAGATCGAAGAGGAATGTTAAACAGAACGCGATCTAGAGGATCACTCGAATGCGCGCTTACATCGACGCCCATTTCAAGGAAAATAAATGACTACTGCTGATTTTGGCAGACAAAAGCAAAACAACCGTTTGTGATAAAATTTGCCTTCGTTCGCAATAACTTCCGCCAATTGTATAATAGTGTAAACAGAGAGAGAAAGAGAAAAAGATTGTTTCAAATATATTTTTACTGTATTTAATTACTATTGGTGTAATCAAGAGTCGACAAAGGTGCATTCCATTGTTAATTTTAAATAACGATCTTGTATAAATGTGATCAGTGCAGAGTTGGGTTCCATGTGTTTGTTTTATAGTGCCTTAACTTATTCGCAGTCCATTATTGGACCAAAAAAAGTGGACCATTTATTCTGACATATCTTTTGGTAAATAATTGTTGATTTTAAAGAATTGAAAGCAATTAAAAGCCTCGTTCAAATGTAATTTTTGGTTTTTTATTGTTTTTGGAACTAGTTAGCTTTGAACATTATTTGAGAACACTTATCATAAGATTCTTGCATTTCAGCAATTGAATGGTCGCCGTTTATTGTGATTACAGGAATGTTCATTTCATCTGAGAGAAGCCACTTTTCATGAAGTTGATGTAGATTTTTCAAATATTCCTGCAATAATTCCGATAAGAACAAACATTCAACTAAACAATATGCTCTGAACAAACCATTGTAAGAGTTTCCTCTTCGCGGCGAAATCTTTGTTTAACCCGTTGATAACAAACTTCAGGAGACGTGCGAAGATAGATTATATAATCGAGTTTAGTGCATTTGTCTTTCATCAACTCCTTAAACCACTCGTCGATTATCTTATATTCGACATCATGTAGTAATTCGCTGTTTTGAGCAGAAAACAGATTGAAATAAGAACAGATGCTGAAAACGAAGAAATGACGCAATTCGAAGCTTACTTTTCATAAAGATTTTCAACGAAACAATAACGAGCGGAAAGCAGCGACCGTTCGATCATCTTAACGCAGCATTTGTCGTCGCTGAATTCGCTCGCTTCTTTATGCATCTGAAACATGGTCAATTGGACGTACTGTTGGAACGCGAAACTCCAACGCTTCGGTTCTTTATACATCAAATCGAGCAAATTATGACCGCTCAAATTGAGCCATTTGTGCACGGGTTCGCGAAAAGTTTGCACTTTCGAACCGCATTCACGCTGAAAGTATTCAAGAAACGTGGTCTTTCCCGAACCAATGTTCCCTTCGATTGAGATCTGCGCGTAGGAAATAACCGTCGGTCGCAGCGAACTGATCGCTGTTTTGCACGTGAAATGACACTTACCGTCGACATTTGTCTCGGTTTTTTCAAAATTTCGAATAAACGAAAAACATTTTTAAAATTCATTGCAACCATTTAAAGCGTTGCTTTCGTTTTCATTCATTTTTATTTTTGAATTCACGTTTTCGAATTTTTTTTCTTTTTTTGCGACGCTTTTAATTCACTTTTTTCCCGCTTTTGTCATGCGCGAACAAGCTATTAATCTTTTGCGCCATCTATCGTTCGCTACGCTTTTTAGGTTTGTTATGGTTTTCGGGTTTATTTTTGGTTTCTCGGTTTTGATTTTTGTTTTTCGATTTTCGTAGCTTTTGTCGTTTTGATTCTTTCGCTTTATTTTTGGAAATCTTTTCACGACTGCACGAATTAAATTTTTCACATTTTATTATTACTAGTGAATTAAAAACATTTGAAAAGCTGTTGTAAAATTGTTTGAATTCAATTATTGAAAAATGAAATTTACGAAAAATGATTGAAAATCGCTTTTTATTGCAAACACTCAATTAGTAAACTCAATCAAAATATTAAGAAACAAATTTTCATAATCATCGTTGAGAGGAGAAAATATTTTCAATAAACAAAATGAAAATTTAAATAATTTTATAAAAATTAAAAATTTTCTTTTTAAAAAACAATTCAATCAAAAAATGTTTCGACGAATGGCGTTGTATCGTCATTCAAGCTTTAATCTTTAAAGCATTGGCCAAGCAATCCTTAAAAAGAAAAAAAATAATTAATATTGAGATCATTTAAAATTGCAAATTACGACAACAAGTGAATTTCTTTTCTTGTAGCAATGTTTTTGCTTTTTCGAGCTTTTATGATGCAAACATTTGTCTGCAACCTCGCCTTTGGTTCGCTCACTTTTTCGTATTTCCTCGATACATTTAGGAAACTGCAAATGAACACATTTTTTCGATTCAGTTCATGATTCGCAAACTTTTTTGGCTGCTTAATTGTAATAAAACTTACTCTGTGATCCTTGTTATTCTTGTCACACAACACTCTTCGCAGTTTTTCCAATGAATTCAGCTTAGAATCGTGGCCGTAATATTTCTTCGCGCAAATTTTTACCGATTGTGGGCTCTGTCGAAAAGATGCTTTAAGTTGAATTTTTTTTTCAAACGAATGCTTACGATATTGAATGGACGATAGGCACAATTGAAAATCGCCATATTTTGCTCCTCGTTCAATTCGTAATCAAAATTGCAATATTTTCGTCGAATCGCTTTGATTTTCTTCTTCTCTTCGCTGTTTTCCACATTCTGAATGATTAATAGAAAAAGAAGTAAAGCGATCGAAAGCGCTGTGTTCACAAATTTTTTCATTTTTGTCAGCGCTGAAATTCAATCAGAAAGGTGAAATGAGCGAAATTTATCGAAAAATGAATTTTGACAAAATGATATTTGAAAACTGTGTCGATCAAAATCGCTTTCACTTTTGTCGAAATTTTTTTGTCGACCTTATTAACTTCGAAGCGTGAACGAAAGAAAACAATTGATTAAATTTTAAGAAAATCAAGTATAATTTGAAAGAAAAAAAGTTTGAGTTCATAAAAGTTTTCAAAACATTACGCAAAATAAGATAACAAGAATCGGATCGTGTGGTGTTTTTGTATACAATTTCGTAATCAAATAACATATTGCTAAAAAAGTGCTACTTTCTATGCTCCGAGAAACGTTTTAATTGATAAATTTTAAATTAATTAAAAATGAAGTTATTTCATTAAGAGGTTACGTAATTAACGCAAGAAAAATTATGTTTGCGCTAATTGAAATCAAATTTGCTTTTTAAATTGCTAAAATATCACTCGAAACGCGAAGTTGAAATAATTTTGTTAAGGCAAAAGAAAATTTAACCATTTACTTGAATATAAATTGTTCTATAAGTTCTGAAAACATGAAAAGGGCATTTCGTTTTCAAATGTTTCCATAGTTAAAACATAATCGAAGCGAAATTTTGCGTCTTTTGCATCATTATTAAACCACAAGATGTTACACAATTGTTACGCCCGCAAAGAAAATTTTCAAAATCATTAGAAACAAAAACAATTTTTTAGCAATGGTCGAGATAACTTTCGACAGAGTGAACACTTTTTTCCGTAGAATGAAATTTGAAAATCAGTTAATCAAGCAATTGATTGCCGAATTTTTTGCTTCATTCATTTTAGTTGTAAGTTGCGATAATTCTAGTGAATACTTTAAAAGTTGACTCTAACAGTTTATGATCGATTCTGCTGTGGCAACGTATGGTTTCTTGAGCAAAGAAGCGGACATGTTAGCGATTGCTGTGGTCGCTGGCGTTGCTTTATACTTGGCTTTGATGGTCGGCGCTGCTGCAGGAGGTAATTTCATTTTTTTTTCTATTTTTTAAATTTTTAGATTATCAATCATTTAAGCCGGCCATTCGACACCGATTGTGACCGTCGCTTTGGCCAGTGTAAATAAATTTCCCTGGACACAAGTACCATCATTTATGCTCGTTCATCATTTGGGAGGAATGGCAGCAGCGGTTTTAACTTACATCAACTGTTACGATGCTGTTGAGCTTCTTGAGAATAAATTTGGGAACAAAAGTGTTGCATTAATTTTTACCTCATTTCCATCAGAGCATACAACACCATTAGGTGCCTTTGTCGATCAGGTACCAGAGATTTAATGAAACTTTAATGCAATGAAACAATTGCATGAGTTTTTCTTTTTTTACAATGATTTAGTTTATCTGCTGTGCACTAATTATGTACGCGGTTATGGTGTTTCTCGATGAAAAGCATCCTTTATTCGTTGCAAGCGCTGTTAAACCATCGCTTGGCTTCATTCTATGCGGAATTGTGCTATGCTTTGAATTAAATACCGGCGCGGCAGTTAATCCTTCGCGTGATTTAATCGGCCGCTTATTTCTCTACATTGTCGGCTATGGAAATGATGTTTTCTCACCGCTTGATGGTAATTACTGGTGGACTGCTGGCTTAATTGGACCTCATCTCGGTGCAATTGCAGGAACTTGGCTTTACTATATTACGATAGAAGCACATCACGAAGATATTTCTGGTCAGAATTGAAAATTTGTCTTCATTTGACATCTTTCTCGATTGTTATTAGGTTCAAAGCGTCAAACATCGAAACATTCAAAAAATAAAGTGGCGAGCGAAGAATAAGTTTGGAGCGTTATGTGCACAAAAGAACTTTGGATCCTTTAATGTCGCATTTGTGTCTTTGTTTTGGCAAACTTTTGAAAGAAAAGCTCTTGAACCACTCGAATGGACTCCATTGTTAGAATTTATTTTATCGCGTATTTTATTTGAAAAATATTAAATGTTACATTATTAATTCAAAGTAAATAGCTTAAGCTGTTCATATTAATCGCTACTTAACATAAAACCGCTTATCACTACATGATTAACAATTCAGCTGTAGCATTAATTTTTTTCTCACCTTTTCACCACAAAATTTGATTTTTCCGGAAAAGTTTCATTTTATGTAAGTGAATGAAGTTGTTAACATTTAAGTTGCCTACATTTATGCGATTCATTCACTCGAACATTTTTCATTTTTGTCTAGAACACTGTTTTAATTTTCAGGAATCTCTTTTATGTCACTTTGAATTATTATCTTAAAACATATTTTCATGTTCGCACACTTCTATGTTGTATATAACTGGACACTTACGATTATTTTTATTGCATTTGAAATTTTTCTTATTCATTGCTAATTATAATTACTGAAATAGCCAAAAATATTTTGAAAATGTTTCTTCACTTTGATAGCTTTAAAATTTGTAGTACAGTGAGCGCCATAAAAAGCAAACGCTAAAATAGTATTTTAGTATTTTCACATAAATCATATGCTCTTTGAGCCGTAAAAATATAAGCAATTGAATCTAATCGCGAATCGATGTTTTTTCCACTACCAAAAATTTTAAGTGAATAATGGTCGGCCCCTTCAGCAAGTTTTTTTACTTCCTCAATCTTACCATTGAATAAGAGAACTTTGAAGTAAAGAGATCACGAGAATCTTACAAGCAAAGTAATTTTTGGCCTGATCTCGTGATTTCGATTAAATTTAGTTTGAAGATATAACTTCATGTATGCGTTGAGAATGATTTTTTCGCATGAAGCAAGTTATTCACTTGTAAATTTTGACATTAAGTCTATGACGAAAAAATTTGTATTACACCTATGAAAAGGGTAATTCTTAATGTACTTATGAAGACACTACGTACTAAGACAAGGGCGACAGAAAGGCAAGAAAGCATAGTTTTGAGTGTTTTATTTTTCTCAGTTTTCAATGTCTTATGTGACATTTTATTTTGCTTTGAGTGTATTTACAGTTTTACCAAGAAATTGTAAATGAAAAAGATTTTATCGAAAGTTTAAATGTGTTCAAATTTCGATAAAGTTTTGATTTCAAAATATGAAGCCGAAAATGCATTTGCTTACGCAATCGACGTACCAAGTTTTGAAAGCATCAAAATGTTTCTTTTGCGTGTTCATTTAATTGACGTTCACTGAATATTACTTTTGAAAGCATACTTCACTGCATTGCAAAAACGTTAAAAGTGATGTCAAAGCGTATTTACGTAAAGCTGCTTTATGTAATTTTTTTTCAATTCAATGAGAAATGCTTTCAAAAGTAACAAACTTTCTTGTACCAAATAGAAGATGATTTTTGATAAAAGCTTGTTGCGCTAAATTTTAATTAAATATTTATTACAAAAAAGCAATAAATTAAGAAATTTATATCTATATCTGTAAATATGTTTTTGCACAAAATAATAAAAGTTAAAATCTGTAGAGTAATTGAGAGAAAAAGCAGCGATTCGATCGCATGTGTACCTGGACGTTTAAATTTCCTTTAATCACAGTTAACACTAACTAAAATCAACTTTTGGGCCATAAGCTAATCGCACGAAGATAAATTTTTGCAGCAAACCATTTCATCTCGTGCGTAACTTTCAAAGTTTATTCGAAGAAGCCAAGAGGAGGTATGACAAAAATTTGTAGCTTGCTTTCAAAACGATGACTTTTGTGCGTTTTTAACATTGTTTCATGCAATTATGCGCAAAGTAAAGTTAACCATTTTGTGCGCGAAACTTTTTTCTGTCCATTTTTGTGGACATAAAAAGTTAAAACAGTGAATTAGTTTTTTGTTTATTAATTTTTTTTTAATCTAAAGTTTCACTTTTGTGAACAGAAAAAGTTTTATTTACGTAAAAAAGATGCTTCACCGTTTATTTTGAATTTTAATTTGAAAACAAAACTCATATTTGTAATTGATTTCTTAATTCGCTCCAATAGCAGGAACTACTATAGATATTATTACATCATGTTTAGTTAGATAAATTATCTAAACGCAATACTTTACATATAAGACGGATAATTACGCAGTAAAATAGGCTTATAATTGTGTAAAAATGTGAATACATTCATGCGAATCATTTGTTTCATATAAAATTCATATCAAAGTTTAATTCTTTGAATTCTAGTAACATTTTGAACTATTCGGAATGCAAATGCAAGGCAAAATTAAAGAAATTTTTTATATTCAACTTGTTTTAAGGATATAAAAAGAGCGAAACATTTTTAATTGGCTTGTTCATAAAAGCAACTTCTTGTCTGAAAATTGAAGGAAAATCTTGTCGCTGTTGCATTACGCGAAGCTTGCAGCCTCGATTCTTAGCAAAAGTTTATGAATTTGAAAAGAATTAATTGAAAAAATTGTAATGCACTGAAAATGCAAAGTGCTGAAACAAACATAGCAACAGAAAATTATTTAGAGTACGTTTATTACACACCTTATTTATCTTTGACGTAATTTATACAAAAACAAAAAAATTTGTTGAATTTGTTGAATTTTTAATTCGATGCGAACTAGTTTCGACGCATTTCAAAGCCTCATCAGGGCAATAAAAAAATATTCAAACTTAAGCGATTGTTTGCACATAAGCAAATCAATAAATCAAATTAAAATCTTTTTTTTCAAACATAATAACAATCGATTTAGCGCAAATATTGTTTAAAACATTGTTTAAAACGTCGTAAATAAATTTTGAATGTGTTTCAAATTCGTATTTGAACTATACGATCGTAAAAGATCGAGAAAAAAAGAATTAAAATAAAATAATGATAATCATTCTACGTGAGCTAAGTCCCCAGCAATCAAAATAATTGCTTTGCCAACTCGTTGTTTTTTTTCAAGCCAAAAAACCGCTCTCGGTGGGGTTGTGACCACATTTAACATGCAATCTAAGCAATTCAAAGCTGGAATTTTATAATTGGATAAGATAACATATTAAATGTGGCCACAATTTTAAATTCTTCGCTGCGAACATTTGAAAATTCGCCAGTAAATACCGGTTTATGAATCTAGCTGAATAAAATCAAAGGTCAACAACAAATATTTTTTGAACTCATTGTCAACAAAGTGTGATTCGATCGTTAAATTTTTACAAAGAATCAGGTGAGCAGATAGATGATAAAAATAATTTTTGAAAAATATTGAAAAAATTGTAGTAAAAAAGAAGCAAAATAATGAATTTTCAAACTAACTAGTAAAGCTCAAAAAGCTCGATGATTTTGATCGAAAAAATATATTCGATTAAAATTGATTTCCGTGTGTAAAAGTATGAAAATGATTGAACTCGACATTTTCAAACAACTTAAGCGAAACTGATCAGCTGAGAGAGGAATTTATGCGCTTAAAATATTTCAAAATATGGGATGTGATAGGCGGTAAAAATTATTTAAAAATGTGCTAAAAATTCAAATTCTATAATTAAATTGCTTATTCCAACTATCTTTTGACAGTAAAAATGAGTTGAAATTGATTATTAAATTGAACAAACCGTGTTCGGGCTTACTTTTGTATAATTAAAGCTACGATCGTTAAAAGTATAATTTTGAAAACTTTCAACAAAAAAGTGAACATGAAAGTGTGTCCTTTTCTAGAATTTCAATAAAATTAGGTAAATTACGATAATCTTATATACAAAGAAATTCAGTTTCAAACTTTTTGAAGAATCGCTGACGATTGCTGGATTCAATTCATTTGCATTGTAAAAATTTTTTACACTTCTTCCTAAAGACTTATCAGTTTATCAACAATTTTTCTGAAAAATTTCACTGAATCAAAGTAGTTAATCATTTCTAGTGATTTATAGGCTTTTTCTATCTTTTTTTTTTAATTACATTTGATCATAAATCGATCGTCTAAAGGTAAGCGAGTGAAATAATTTTTAGATTTTTATTCTTTGACAAATAAAATTTTCGGTTTTGCATTTGCAACAAATTTTCTTTACAATATTTTATGAAAATATGTGCTCTCTATGTGACTTAAGTGCTTATGTGTTGATCAGGTTTCATACAAATTAATTGAATTCATGTAAAAGAGGTAAGTGCGATGTAGAACGATTAGAGTCAAAGATATTTACCCTTACACAAAAGTTTCTGCAGCATAAAATACAAAATGCTTACGAACTTTGCACGACTCTGATGAGTTAGAAATTTTTATTTCGCAATTTTCAGAATTAAAAATTACTCAGCTAAAAGTTAATGCGAATCATTTCGAGCTAAAGGCCCTAAACTATTTCTAAATTAAGAAATGAAGACATTTAAAGTTAATTATGCAAACGACAAATAGTTTACAGAGCTCGGTTTTAATATTTAATCGATCTGAATCGAAAACAATTTTGAATCAGGAAATTCTGCTTCAAACTTTTTTTTTGCTTCGAGTTTTGATCGGATTGGACTGGCTTTTTAAAAAGCTGTATATGCAACCCGATCAATCGGCTTTTTTTGATTAGAGTTTTTATTTTTGAACAAGCTTCTTCTAATGAGTTCAGAGATTATTTCTTAACTTAACTTAACGAGCAAATTTATCAACAATTGCATGAAATTAGGAGAGAATTTGGAATTACAAAGCTTACTGACTAAGCTGCTAATCAAAGTTTAATTAATAAAGTCGAATTGTGTAATTCAGAAAAGCAGTTAAAACAAGATAGAGAGAGCTGAAACTCATCTTCACTCTCCTCTCGAATCGTTGTGTCGCAATTAAAATGCTGCAAGCGACAAAAGATAGGCTGATGTCACGCGACTAATAAACTCCATTCTGTCTGTAGTTAGCGATTAAATAGTGTGATCAGTTAAAATGATTGTGCAATTTAAAAGCGGTTCACATTAAATCGATCGATTCCAATTTAAAATCCAAATTTTTTTTCTTGAGAATCAAATGATAAGATGTTGTTGCATTTTTTCTTTATGTTTTATTTCATTCTTTTAAAGTCACACGCATGTATTTACACAACCACTTTCGACAATCATGAGTTTTTGAAAAATTGAAATGATTGGAATGCTAGTGCAAAGCGACGTTATTGAAGATGATACTATCGTAAATGAAGGTAATTATCATAGCGTTCGAGTTTTTTCTCTTTTTTTTACGCAATTGCATCGCGACTTAATTAGCTCAATAAATAAATGCTTTTGTTCGAAAAATATGAAATTCGTTTTCTTATATTGTTAAATCAACATTCAAGCGTTTTTAGTGATTGAGTTACATTTGACATGAGATTCTGACCTACTTTATGACGCAAGAAATTTTGATTGCACAAGTGCAAGTGCATAGAAAATAGCGATGAAAGATTGCAAAAAATAACAATCGTAGAGTGGTGGTGGTGAAAATAACACAAAAAATCGATAAGAGCGTTTGTTCATCGATGACCATCAAATAGAAAACTACTAAACTCAAGACTGCATTCGACTGCATTCAGCCAATTCTTTTTTAAAAACTGTTTGTTTGATTTAATTTATCGCTCGCAGTTTTTTGATTTCAGCGAAGTTCGTCATTTTTGCGAATAGCTGCATTTTCCTCTTTGTTAAAGAAGCAGTTTAAACTAGATCAAAATGGTTTTTATTAAATGTAAGCGTTTCGAAATTTTGTCACAAGTCGCATATTTCCTTCATCTTTTCTTTCTTTGTAAATAATCGTGTCGTCAATTTTGTCGCGTAAAAATTGTTTATTGCTGCAAAAAAGACAACAAGAAGCACTCGACAATTAGAAGTTGTTTTTTTAAATTTGATAACCTTGTTATTTCAGACTAATTGTTATTTAATAAAATAAATTAAACATTTTATTTTTAATTAATTAATTGCTAATCAAATAATTTTTTGTTTCAAAGTCTATAAAATATGCAAAATAGTCAAATCTACTGCTTATCATTCAAATTGCGCAATAATTGCATCAACTTTTCTCTGCTTATTGCGCGAATTGTTCGAAAATCGCATGAAATATT
>NCKU01000690.1:0-35308 GCA_003675995.1 Dinothrombium tinctorium | reverse complement strand
ATCTCTCCCCTCTCTGCGTCTCGAGCCTTTTTTACATGTTTTTTTAATGCCTACCTTAGCTTAAATTACGTGCGATGATCGGTCTCGCTTTGACTTCCTATTCTCAGCTTTCGCAGAATATATCCGCGGGGACACAATGATGAGTGTAGGGATCGAATCATGATGTGTGTGTATGTGTGCGATGTTGCTTTTTGATGCTGCTACTGCTGTCTGAAAAATACGCGAGAGCGAGACTCGAAATCAATTTCATGTAAAATAGTCGAGTAACGGTTTTGTATTTCACTTGAAACACTTTCGATCGCTTTCGAGTGCAGCGAAAACGGAAAGCGAGCTTGATCTGAATTTTTTATGAATAATAAGCAGCGAAAAAATAGGTCCAACTTTTTCGCGATACGTTTAAAAAAGCGATTATTGGGCATTGGTTTAACGGGTTTACTTTAAAATCGATTTAAATACGATTATTGGTTGTCGGGCGAAAAGGGGCGAACATTTGTCCGATTGTGTTCGCTCCGCGTACGCCTCGCGAAACTCTTTCGCACACTGCGCGTCGTGCAGCTCGAGTTTTGCATATGCTCCGAATCGGGCGTTCGATAAAAAGGGAAGTCTTATTTAAAAATCAATTTAAATTTAAAAAGCGCGGAGAGAAGATATTTTAAAAAGCGCAGTTTCGCCCATTTCCAAAGCCACTCCTACTTTTTAAGGTCTAGTACAAAAAGGCCATTTGATGCGCCGAGACACCACCCTTTCGCGAGCGGCGGGCAGCACGAATTGGCTTGAATATAACGGGTGACGCTGCCCCGCGGCCGCGGTGTGTGCAGGCTGGAGACTGAAGAAGAAGAAAATGGTGTGGAGCGGCAATTATGTATTATATAAATTTCACTCTCAAGTTTTTTCGCTCCTTTCGCGAATAACGAAGAAGAAAGTCTATCGGGAAGAGGGATTTATCTTCTCTTTCATGACGATTTATGTTACTTCAAAGCATTTTTGAATAGGGCTTTGCACACAGTGCGGCGTTGCTTGGAAACAGGGATATTGTGCGAGCGAAGAGCGAGAGCGAGCGATACTGTAAGATGCTGCGAGATGTGAGCTGCTGCATGAAAATAAAATAATCTAAAAAAGTTCTACCAAAAAGCACTTCGCAAAACTTTTGCGAAATGCGAAAACTTCTGCTGCTGCTGCTGCTTTCTTCTTCTTTTTCGCTTCTTTTGCGTCTCTTTACTAAAGATGAGTTTTCGAAAAGATAGCGACAACACAACGGCGGCAACTGTATATTTCGCGACGTATCAACGTTTTCGCATCACTTCTCTTATTCATAAGCAGGGCGAACCGTCCACTTTCGCTTTCGCCGTCGCTGTCTCATCCGCTCAGCGCTCGCTTCGTGGCAATCGCAGCGCAATCAGGACCAAAACAGAAGCCTAAATTAGAGCAGTCGAAACGTTGTTTTCACGTTTTGCAATCACACCGCGGTCCAAGTTTGTTAAAAACGAAGCTGAAAAGCTGCGCTCGTTACGAAATATAGCGCAAAGAAAAGTTTGAACATTTGATTAGGAAAAGAGCGAAGTACGCTGCCTTTCTTCTTCTTTTCTCTTCTTTTCCAACGCAATCAAATTGAAAAGAAGAGCGCACACAAGCGAAGAGATGTTTAATAAATTCGCCAAATGAAATGCTGCTGCTGCTGCTGCTGCTGCAATAGAGGAGCACATCGCTTGTTCGGCGCTTCCGTTGCGCCCATTTTCAATTTTGTAGCTCAACTTGTGTACAATGTATAATAACGGTGAGATGAAGGGGCGAAACAAATGATGGAGATGGCGAAATGCTCGAGAGTTGGACGATGCTCTGCCACGTTTCCAATTACTTTTTTCAATATCTGCTTCTCGGTGTTTGAATCTTCTCGTGTGTTAACACATAGTAGTTGCTAAGGAAGTAATATATGAGCGTGAAAAAGCTGCCAAATTTTATTTCACTCGCAGTAGTAAAAAACATTTCGCGTCTTCTTTCGCCTCTCGCTCTCATCTCTTTTCTTCTCGGTGATTACACCCTTGCATTCAATGCGCTCACTGCTGTTGCCGATCGCTTCTCGTCTCGAATGCATGCATTTCGCTTTAGAGCAGCAAAATACGAGCGCACACTTTGTTGGTAAATAGATGATGTGTGCCCGAGCCAAGGGTGTGCAGTCATGGAAATTGAGATATTTTAACGAACGAAATCTGGAAACAAACAAACGTTTTATTGCTTTTTAAGCAATCGAGAAAAGGATGAAACGGAGAAGCTGCATTGAGAAGCAGCGGAGAGTGGAATGGCGTGAGCAGAGGAATTTCTCGGTTGGACGTGAAATCAAACTTGATTTTCGCTCCAATGCTACTTTACTATTTTCTAATGCATTTTTGGACAAGAATCTGAAAGAGCGAATGTAGATCGCTGCTCTTCGCTTGCATACGTCCTGCTTTGCGCCGACCAAAGTCACCTTTGCTGCAGCCATTCATTTTGCTCTCGATGCCGCTGCTGCTGATGCCGCTGCAAATGCATTCGCATCAATCGCTCGAATTTCTTCTTCCTCTTTTAGCAACCACCGCTCCGTATAAAATGAATACTTGATAAGTAAACTTATAGCAATCTGAATTCACATTAGTTACAAAGCAAACGCCAAGCATTCGAGTGGAATACTATTTTTCTTCTTTTGCTTTTCAGAATAAAGAAATCGCTCTCAATTCTAACCATTCGCATATCGTTGCACTTTTTCAAACTTGAGCGATTTCTATTTCTCTCTTCACATACTTTTTCAAATTTACTTTCCTCCTCTTATTCTTCTTTTTCGTTTTGCTGCCGATATCATTCCTGAGGCGAGAATCAACTCAAAGATTGAGTTAAGCTTTTCATTGACAACATGATTTCAATCGCGATGTACGAGCAGCGGCGAGCGCAGGCAGCACTAAATTGTTCGAAACAATGTTTTCTAGTTATATAAACTGCGGTCGTCTCTGTCTGTTAGCCGAAAAATTACTACTGTGCGTTGCACTTGTTTAAAATTGTCCAAGCTCGCTTCTTCATCCTCCGGGCGTTTTTATTCACTGCTTTCTACGTTATCCTCGGCACGAATCACTTCGAGTCCAATCTGTCGCTGCACAAAGTAGCGGCATTTGCGTTGGAGTTGTTCGCTTTTAAATGTTGTAAATTAAATTCGCACTCGATTAGACAATAAGCGCAAGTCGATAGCGAAGAGCAGAGTGAATCAATGCGGCAATAAATCAGAGACGCATTTTTATAGCCGACGGCCGTGCGGTGAAAGAATGTGGCGTCTATTGAGTGTGAAAGAAAAGATGGTTTTTGGCATAAAATAAATATATTGAAATATGGTCGCTTGTATTCAATATTAAATAGCCGTCCAGTGTGCTCAACTTTTTCACGCGCTTAACAATGGCGCGAAAAAGATCGATTGATGAAGCATTGTGCTCTCGTTCTCTCTCTTCTTCTTTCTCATATAAATGCCCGAAAGAAGCGTTTTTCGCCGCTATTTTCGGCAGCCAAAAATGTCAATTTACTTTTCTCTCGTATAAAGAGCGCGGAGAAGAGAGAGGAGAGAGAGCGCCAAGTGTCCATTACATAAACGGCCGTAATAAATGAATATGGATTTATTCGACCAGCATTATGAATAATCTTCGTTTACGTGCACCAAGCCTTACCTTTTACTAAAAAATGATTTTTGAAGGCGCTTTCGCATCCACCATAAAAATGTGCGTCGCACTTACGCTCTTCTCTCTCGCTTTTATGGCCCGTCTTCATCAATGAAACACATAATCCCGAAAGCGAAGAAGAAAAAATTTATACGAATACATATTTCTTGTTAATGTTAGCAAATGGGCCAAATTTTGAAAAGATATTTCTATGTGTCAAAAGTAAATGCGTGTTGTTTTCAACTGAAAAACTTTTCAAGTTTTAAAGTTTTTCTTTGATAAAAAATTGAACGCAGTGTTTGCTTTTTGCTTTTCTCGCTGCAAATAAAAAATCGAAACTATACGCTCGAAAGCGAACTGTGATTACACAAACAATCGCCTGTTGTATATTCGGGTAATTGAAGTCGTATTAAACGCATAAAATAAAGCGCGCCCCGCCTTTTGTTTCGGTATTTATGTAGCGCTCGGTATTATGTATGAAACGAGCAGCAGCAGCTCGTGTGTATGTATCTGTCTGCTGGTATACGCGTAAAATACTCCCTCGCGACGATTTAACAGCGAATACCAAGATTTAAAAGCGTGTTTAACGCCGCGAACTTAAATTTACAATGAGTTTTCGGCTGTGTCTATGTGTATATGTTTTTAGGCGAGAGTGAGAGCGAGCGAGAGAGCAAAGCGCGAAAGCATATGTTACGTTTCTCCGAAGGGATTTCGCTTTAAAGCGCGCACAGCACGAATTCTTACACTGTATAACCATACATTTACTTTACTTTAACTTTTCTCTCTGCTTCTCATTCGCATTCTGCCCCCGAGTGGCGTTTTCGCGCCCCCGATTCCATTACCGAAACACACACGACGCATTCTTTTGTTTTATTTTGTTTTAAAACGCGAATCAAATTTATCCTTTCGAAAGCGAGCGCTTCTTGAGAGGAAACAAAAACAAACGACAAATCAATAGAAAAATAGAGAAGAAATGGAAGAATAAAGTTTGAAAAAATGAATGAAAAAATTTGAAGCGGCCATCCATCGCCGACGATCGCCAGCCGCCGCTTTTTTCTCGCTCGTCGTGTGTGCGGTGCTTGCAGTAAAGTGGCATTCGAGGCGAGCGAAAAACAGTGAGTCGGCGGATGTTGACACTGGCCGCATTTATTTCTCCGCTTTTTGCATTTTTCAAAGCAGACGAGAGAGCGGAGAAACGAGGAAAGAAAAGAAGAAAGCAATGGTGAAAATAAAAACAAAATATATATCATATACGAGGAATTAAAATGGAGTGAAGCCATCTTTACTTGTCAAACAGCGCCATTAATATCTTGTCACTCATAAATGAAGCGTTCGCGAAACACTTCATCATTGTTTAGCAATGATTTTTAATCTTTGTCCATTAGTGATGGTCACGACGACCAGTGTAGCGAGCTGTGGTAGTACGCGAGGCTAATTCCCATTGCAAATAGAGAGCGAGTGAGAGCGAAAAATGGTCGAATATGAATCGATGCATTCAAATTCGGCGTTGGTTGGCAGCCGCGGGGCAGAAGCACAGACAAATTGATACCTTTGGATGTCAGAAGCAATTTGGCGCGATGGAGTCAATTAGGGACACAATTAAGCATTAAGCTTTCGCTGAGAAGAGAAGCGAGCTTCAGCGAACGACGAGCTCGAGCGAGAGTGAAAGAGAGAAAAAAGTTTTTGCTAAGAGTTATTTGAGCATTGGACTCGTGGGAGACATGAGTGCGAGTTATTGTAGTTAGTGTTGTTCTAATTGTCTGAGTGTGGCTTGGATTCACTTCACCCTCCCCTTGCAAAGAGATGAGAAGTGGACACGCTTT
Organism: Dinothrombium tinctorium; assembly: GCA_003675995.1. Classification (NCBI taxonomy): domain Eukaryota; kingdom Metazoa; phylum Arthropoda; class Arachnida; order Trombidiformes; family Trombidiidae; genus Dinothrombium; species Dinothrombium tinctorium. Next base: position 29,814 of record NCKU01000690.1, on the reverse strand, counting down.
TATAAACCTTCACCATATTACTCTCGGCGTTCACCTCCGCTTTTATCTCACTTCGCGACCACCGTTTTCGCAGAGACCCCGAGTTTGTTGCGCTCTCTTTGTCTCGCATTTATTTTTCTCGTTCGCCATTTCTTTTCTCATTTGCTCGCCATGAATTATACTCGCTGCTCGGCTGGCCACGGCTCTGCAGCTCATTTACATGCGAGCCGAGTGAAAGTGAAGACGCCGGTGATGACGGTGAAGAGTAGACACTCGCTCGCGTTCTCTCGCATGTGTTGTGCGTCGAAATGAAGCGAAGTGTTTTATAGTCCGCTGATATGTCTATGGAAAGTTTCGTATGCCTTTTATGCCTAGAGACATGCGCTCGACCATTTTCACAGAGATGCGTGTTTTATACATATGCGATGAACATTACGTTTGGGCAAAATCATGGTAAGCGTTTTATAGGTTCAAATAATACCTATTTTCCTCTCATATATGCGACGCGATCGGATGCAGCCTTCCATCCTCGTCTTCGCTCACCTTTGCTCGTTTTGCTCGTCGAACGCAAAAACTCGACTCCTTTTATTTGCCTTCTCTCTTTGCTCCTTCCTTCTCCCTCGCTGCCATAGACTGTGCCCTTTTCGACCATTGTTTACAAATATTGATCGCCGCGTTAGCCATGCAGAGCGAGGGCGAGTGAACGCGATGGCGAGTGCAATTTACAATGACCAAGCACAACGTCGATACTGCTGCCGCTGGAGTTGATGATCGCTTTGCATCCTTTCGCACACGCTGCAATGCTAAATCGAGGCGATGTTTTTCATAAGCGAGGCTCCTGCGAAAGTGGTGGCGATGACGCCGAGCACACGAGCTTGTAGTAGCGGTAGGTTTCGCTGGAAACAGGATTATTCATAGCAAGCTTCACTAATCTTACATAATTTCGGGTGCAAAGCAATGAATTGCAAAGAGAAAAGTAGCGAGCAGCAGTTGCACTGAGCGAGTAAATGCGACGTAATCAATAAATTTTCTGCAGATATGCTCTTAATTAAATCTTTGCATAGCGGAAACGAGTAAATGTTTGGGCTGTTTTTGTGGTCAGACACAGATTAGTGTCGAAAGCGAGGGCGAAAGGGGAAGATGCGGCGAGCAAGTATGAATGCATGCGGAGGCTTGCAAATGTGACGAGCGGCGAAAGCGAGGAGACAAAGGATGCAATTTACTCGTTGCTGTTGTCTGCGTATATTTTCATCTCTTTTTACTGCGATGCTTCGTTGAACGAGTAAATTGAATAGTGAGATGAGATGAATGCAACTAAATCTGCTCATCGCTTCTCGTTTCCATCATCATCATCTTGCGCTACTTTGTTGCGAGCAGAGCCATTTTACTTCTCATTAAATTAAATTTTTCGGTTTCAATTTTCCAATTGTTTCTGCTTCTTTTCGCTGTCCGCGTTTTAAAACGCTGAAAAGAAAGCAAATTGATTTCAGACGGCTGCGGACGAGGGCGAAGCGAAGAAGTGAGCGAAATAAATTAGCGTTGTATATAGATTTATGGGCGAAATGGCATAAGAAAAGGTATCTGTGTGCTGTTATTAAACACATTTTACTTCTGGGAATTGATGCTCTTTTCTTGTTTTCCGTATCATTTCTGTCGTTTCGATTGACACTCGATTTATTGTGCGCTCACTTTGCTCAGCAACACATAGTCTGCGAATTTCGCTACGTGCTCCAACGCGGAATTCTCGCCGACATCGCAGCGGTTGCTGAACATAGCTAGACTGCTCTTCACCTCTCCTCTCTGGCTTAGATCTTCATCTGATCAGCTCCTATTTAATGACATTTCATTCGTTTGGATTACGAAATAGTTTTGCTGAGAATGTGAGCAACGAATTTCGGTCATTTAGCGGCGAAAGATTACGGTGACTGCGAATAAGAAAAGTGAGAAGCGGCGAAAAACAATGATCCCGTTCGAGAAACCCGAAGTAAGAAAGAGAAAGAGCGAACAGTAAATTGCTGTGTTAACTCACTAAGGCTTATTACTTTGCCGATTGTACTTAACTAAATTAGTTTTAACTTTGTGTCTAAACAAATGACTGCTCATTTTGTTGCTAGTTAAGCGCCATAATATATTCTCGCAACAAATTGCATGTGAAAGGCCAGCGAACATTATACTCTCTGCATTCGAAATTTGCTTTGCCGTTGTTTGTCTGAAAAATGCACACACAAAAAATAATAAATTCGCAGCGAGCAAAGAGCAGTAAAAAAGAAAAACAGTTAATGCTCCATCCAACCTCATATTCGCATCTCTGCTTTCATCTCACTTCGTTTCTGAATAAATACGCCAATTCGAGGAGAGAGATGCAAGAGGCGCGCGCTATAATATATAACCATTGATGGATAGTCTTATTAATATTAGTTTCGTCGAAATTAGTTTGTAGACAAGAGCGAAACTCGGCCAAAAAGATTTGCTTGCTAAATGCAAAAGTAAAGCCCGATGCAGTGAGCAATGAGCCAGCGTTCATAACCCTTGCATGCGAAGCGATCTATGAGGCCACGCGAGTCGCACCGCTACTTTCACAACTTTTCCACTAATACTCGCGAAAACGTTAAGCTCCAGTAATTTGCTGTTGCGCCTAACTTTCACGAATATTATGAATACTGTGCTTCGCTAGCTGCATAAGGCAGCAGTTGCTATGTTTACGGCGAAAAATCGCAGCGCGCGTTTGTTTAATAGCAGTTACGGATGACTAGCAAGCTGAGAGAAAGCGAAAGCACTTGGAAAATGCTTTGCCAGAGAAAAAGGAGAAAAAATATCAATTTGGATGAAGAAGAAAAGAGTAGCAGCGAGAGAAGTGAAAAATAAAAAATTTTTGGGCGATTATAAGAGCAATATTTTAGAAATTTCCTCCTTCCTTTCTTCATTTCGCCGTTTAATATATATGAAGAAAAGTGAAAAGTGACAGAAAATCGCCTGCCTGCCTGCCTTTTGTTTTGCACACAACACATTTTCGCTCTCTGCCTTTTCTCGCTTTACGCGCCGTTTTAAGAAATCAAAAAACATCAAATACCGACTATTTTATCATTTTTATATGTGTTGAGAGACTTTATAAGCGAACCGATATAAATCAACTCGCCCTCTCTCTCTCTCTCTCTCTCTCTTTCTCGAGCTTTTCTCTAAAATAAACTCTATTCCTACACCCGAAGCCGGCGATTTTCATCGCGCTCGGCTCTAGTGGAGAAAAGCACTTTACTCCGAGCGTTTTAAGTGCGCGCTACACACAATTCGCACACATCTACAAAAACAGAGAAACGCACACAGATTTGAAAGCGCAAAGCAAGATTAATGAGCGCACAAACGCTGCTAGAAAAAAAGTTACGCGTTATGGTCGAAGAAAAATAGATAGCAACTTTCGAGCCGCTAGATACGCTGGCCATCGATTCGACCCGAGCGCTGAAAATAGCCGAAGATAGAAAAAACGGCAACCTTTGTATGCAAAGGTTGAGACGTGACAATAAACAAAACAGATTCGGTGTCAATACACATTTCTGGCTCACGCGTTGAATTTGATTGATGAGCGTTTAAAAGTGATTCAGAAAAGTGAGCGAAAGCAGACCATCGCACGGTTGTAATTAAAGTTCTTGATAGCTTAAGACAAATTTCGACGCTGCGAAAATAAGTGTTCGCACATTGTATCGGCGAAAGCGAACATCGAAAGTGTAGAAGAGAAGCAAAAAAGTTGGAGTGAATTAAAATTTAAATATTTATAAGAGGCTCGCGTTTCAAGAAGCAGAGATCACGTCTCGATTCACGCGGCCATCTTTTTTCTTTTCGCTCTCTAAAACCTCAAAAATGCGAATGACGCTGTGTATTGCCGCAATTTAGCCTGCCGAAATCGTGTTTTAAAACGTAACACACACACACTTTGATATATATAAGGTGAAGACGAAGTAAAGAAAAAAAGAGTGTGGAAAAGTGAAGCGAAGCATCTCGTTGCTGTTTGCTTGATGGAAAGATAACTTTTTTAGGAGAGTACTTAAAACTTATGTTGTCATCATTTATCAAAAACATCCGTTATACTGTCAACGCCAGTGTAAATTTTAAACTCCCCCGAGTGCTTGTGTATGTGTGCGTGTGTGCAAAACCCCAATTTGCAGGGATATCGCTTCTCTTTTTTTACAACATTGTTACGTTATTTGAAAATGTATAAAAAAGGTTTTAGAAAATAGTGCCACACATAAGCATCATCATCGTACTCTGGTGAATTCGTGCGTTTTTTTTCAAAACTTGTTATCTTGTACTCGAAAGTATTTGCTTTACAATTTTTGAAAAAATTTTGACAGTAAAACTACGTTTACACCTCATGTGACAAGCACAATCGCTATGCGTTTAACTTTTTTCAGGTAGCTGTGCGTAAACCATCGATCTGTGCAGCTTGAGTGTAGCGCGCTAATTAGCAATTCGAATAATCGCTTAATTCAGCGACCGTTCGCGTTCGCCTAGAACGTATGCGTTGTGTGGTAACTTGATTAAAATAGAAGCTCAAAGTTCAATATTCAACGCGAATATCGAGCTGATCGTATTTATCTTAACTGCGTCCCTTTGCAAGTTGAACCATTGCCGAAAACTTAATCCCAAATTGCTTAAAGATTCCGAGCCTCATTGAAGAAGTTTCGTTTAGCTAAAAACGTGGTCGGAATATAAGCTTGGCTGGAAAAATTTTCTCCTCTCTCTCTCTCTCTCTCTCTCTCTCTCTCTATTTTATTTTATTCTGGTTGTGGACACTCCAGCAGAAAGCTAAAATCAGCTTTCGTTCGTTGCTCGCTCGCTCGCCTGCTCGCATTCGTAGTGAATGTTTACTCAAGTTGTTTTACTTTCGATGTTGCTCATCATTAAAAAGTCTGAAGGATCACCTCTTTTTGCACTAAACAACGTTAGTTCGCTTATCATGGAGGAAGAATAATAATAAGAAAACGAAAGATCGCTCTGCTTCATCTCATTTGGATCGTGCAGTATTTTCATGTTATTTTATCGGAAAAAACTAAATTCAATGCTCGCCGCCAATAATATTCATTGGTGTTGGCAATGGTCGGCGAACTGCGCTCTTCACGAGCAGCAGATATGACCAGTGTAAAAATGGCCTCTTCTTTATATTTTGAGAGGACGGTTCGGTCTCGAAGGAGACATTTATATTTAAGTCGTTTGGCTGCTATCTTCTCTCGTGCAAAAGTTTGCACAATTCATACCTCAAGTTCATCATTTTGGAGCAATGCTCGTTATCGCGAAGCGAAATGATGCTTGTGCTTCTTGTCTACGGGGTGTCGTACTTTCGTACACTCACTCACTCATTCACTCACTACACTCACTACTCATATCGCGGCTGTTCACGTCTTGCGAACTGACTTGCGAGTCGTTAGATGAGATTCGCTCTCTTCTTTCGTTTGCTTTCACTTCTCGAAATTATACAATTTGAGTAAACATTTTCGCTTTCGATTTAATTTGTTTATTACACGAGAGCGCGTTTGAGACCAGCGCTCGCTGCAATTAATCGCCGCTCGCTGCTGGCTTCTCGCGAATCGATAGTACGTAAGAAAAAGGTTAAATCGCATTAAGCCAAATCGTTAAGAGCAAAGGCGACACATCGGATGCAAAATGAATATATCTTACAATTACGAATTGAAAAGTGCAGCATCCCTCGCTCGCTCGCTCTCTATTGCTCCCCATTGAATTTGCAGCGAAATGTTGCGCGATTTTCGACGCGATCGTTCCCTGAGCGAAATGCAGCGAAAATCAGTAAATAGGGGGTCATCTTAATGCCAAAACAAAGTTGATCAAATTCTAATTTATGGCCTCACGCATAGTCCGAAAATCTTATTCATTTTTCTTCATTCCAAAGTAAATGAAGTAAGCTCCGCAGTGAAGTAATGTGTTTTGCCTTAATATGTTATTTATTTGGTCATTTTGTATGCCATTCACTCATTCGTTTTATGTTTCGCTTCGTCTTACAATATTCGTGACCACTAAAAATAGACACTTGTGCATTCAATGGGCCTTTGAGCTTTGTGCACATCGTCCACGCTGCTGATAAATTGCATCTGCATCCCGACCAGTCGAGTGTACCTAAGTTGGCGCACCGTTCGATTCGTGCGCCGAGTGAACGTCAAATCGGTCACGGACATTTCCATTTGCCTCTGCCCTCGACCATTCTACATACATCACTTCAACACAACCATCTCATCAATAATCAATTGACAGCGAAAACGTTGGCGAGCATTTTACATATATTTTAAAAGCGCTTAAAGCACATAATAACAGAGTGTTTCACAGAAACCGATTCGCATGCCCCTTTCGCCCACTTTAAATGCATGATGCAGAAGGCTGAAAACAGATGCCACATGGTTTGCTCGCAAAAATTGCTGTGCTGAAATAGTCGCGCCGTACCTCTGGAGAAGCGCAGAAATTGGCTTCGAAAATGCGCTGCGATTCTATGGTTTCGGAAAAGCGAGCGAGAGCAGAGGAAATCAACGTTAATCACCGATGTTTGTGGTGATTTGCGAAGAAGACGAGTTGCAGTAATGATTACAGCGAAAGGGTGTTTTGCATTTTCACTCTTTCTGTCGCTCTCCTCGCTTCTCTTCGCCTCCGTTCGCTCGACGCCTAAACGAGCGGCGATCGAAAGCGCAAAAAGAACGATCCATTCGATGCGTTCTCTGCCTTCTTAAGTGATCCACGTGTTTGACCACCGCTGCTGAGGAACCTTAAATATTGAATGGGTTCACTCTCGCTTTTCTTCTCTTTCGCTCGCTGCTCTCTGCTTTTTCGAAACGCATTTTGCCTCCATCATTAATAAAGAGCAAGAAAAGAAAAGAAGATATTCAATGTGCTGGAATTGAGCGAAGAAGAAAAGACACGTTCGCCAGTCGGCATCTCTTTTCCCGCTGCATCCCGCTGCTTCTCTTTTTAGCCATACATTTTCCAAATTTGATACTTTTTGTCACTTTGTGATAAATGATGTTCAAACGCAGCCATCGCTTCTTTTAATGGCTTCATTAAAAACGGACGATTAAATTATGAAAATATGAAAGAAGCGAAAATAAGTGCGAAAAAAGCGCTTTCAAATTCACTGAAAAATTGGGTGTTTCGCGATTTCAAAAATGATGAATACTATGCAGACAAGTAATCGCTTCTCGCTCGTCTTACCGATCGCGGCGATTAATCGTCATTGTACTTTTCGCCTGAATATAACTATTTTTTAAAAATCCATTTCGAATCGAACCCCGTTTCACGCCTATTCCATCGTTTCAAAAATTACTCGTGAAGAAATAAGAAAAAAGAAATGAGCTGCTAGCAGTTTCGCGGCTGTATGTAAAATATGCGCCTTGTAAGCAGATATTCAAGTGAATCGGTCACGGACACTATGAACTGCTTATTTTGCTTGCATCTCCTTGTCGAAACTCTGTGTATCACTCGCACAACTCATCTCATCAATAACCGATTGACAGAGTAAAAATGTTAGCGGCAGTTTACATTTTTTAAAAACGCTTTAAAACACATAATAACAGTGTTGTTTCACAGAATCACATTCGCATGTTCCTCCTACCCCCATTGCCCCCTTATATTGCCCCTATTACTTTAAGTGTATAATAGAGTTAAAAACGAACAGAATAGCGTTTAAAAGAACAGAGGCCAAACTGTTTCCTGACAAAAAATGGTGTCTGTTGAAATAGCAGTTAATGACTACCTTCGATCTGCTTGTTTGAACGTTACTTTTATTGCTGAAGACGAGAGCTCAAAATTTGCTATGATTTTATCATTTTTTAAACAACTGAAACCGAACGAAGAGAGAGAGAGCGAGAGAGAAAGAGAGAAGAGAAAATGAGTAAAGAAAGAGCGAAAAAGAAATCAATGTTAATCACCCATGTTTGTATTTGGCCCGAAGGGGCTGCCGGAGCAAAAGAAAAAATACACGAGGCGTTTTGTGCAAAAGCATTCATTTAAGCAGCAAGTATTCGGAAGTCTTTAAACGGCTAGTGTAGAGAAGATTGGAATAATTTTTTCTGATGAACAGTGATCGAAACGTTTGTTATGCTAAAAATTGCGCTTTTCACGCGAACTCATCGCATATTGGTGGTAGTCGAGTGCACTTTAAAACCTAATTACGGCGACTATCCTCTGCCCTGCCCTTAATAATACCCTTATTGATATGATTTTTAATATATTTGCATTTAGTTAGCGAGTGTATATACACAAGCTTATTAGCTCACAGCGCATAGCATAATAAATCTCACAAAGCAACGTGCATTTTCAGCTTTCTCCTCTTCAATGGCTGCCATTTAAAAACTAAACTTTAAAAACTTCCAAACATAATATTTTCTAACTGAATTTATGGCCATCTTACCCCTGTTCGAATTACTTTGGTCGCACAGAAAAGCAGCAGCGAGCAGTTAAGCTGCTTTTAATAGGAACATGTTAGAGAAATAAATCGTCGCGCAATTTTTTTCTCCAGTGGTACGTTATTGTTAGTCAAGTTATGCGAGTTAAAATGTTTCCACATTTCTCTTTCTTCTTCTTCTGTGCGCTCTTCTTGGCTAGAGGTAAACACAATCGCTACGGGCAATACTCACATTACTAACGCATAATCTGTACCACTTTTAATGTATACACTGTATATACAGTGAGTAATATAAAACTATTATGTATGTAATATAGTATAGAAGTTATCGTTTACTTCGAAGACACACATTGAATGTAAACAAGGTACAATGCGCTTCTCTTTCTCGCTAGTTCGTACACTTTACTCGCGTATTTATTTTTGCGCGCTTAAAAATATGAAATTGTACGAATTAGCCAGCGTGCATATATGTATGCATATTGAGCGTCTCACTCTCTTTCGCACACGCACACACCGAAGGCGAGTAATTTATTTTTAAAAAACCGCAAATGGAAGAAATAAATTTCTAAATTTAGTGTATTACAAATGAGTACAAAACTTAGCACTTGATCATTAAACAATTTCTACAAGTCATTGAAGAAAAAATGAAAAAATTTTGCGAGTGTTTATACTAAAATAGTATTCGAGTACAATTATTTAAAAACGCGTGTTGTTGTGCAACGCAGCAGTTTTGCATTTGCAATTCAAGCAATTAGCCTCACGCAAATTAAAGTCATTAATATTTTTGCATGTTTATTATACGCGCATAGTTTGAAAATAAAAAATCGCCTTCTCGCGAAGGTAAAACTGTGAAAACAAGGTGAAACAAGATAGCACTGTACCCTCTTTCAGCCTGCCATTCTGAAATGGAGCGCCTCGAGAGTAGCGATAAACGCGCTAGCTGATCGTACTTATTGTTATTGTTCTCGTTGGGAAACTCCCCTGTGTTCTATGTTGTTGGTAAGATTAAAATTCAACTGTTGCCGTGTTCGTCGAACAAAGAGAGAGAGAGCGAGCGAGAGAAAGAGAGAGAAAAGAGAGAAAGAGAGAAAGATAGTAATAATTGGTTAAAGATAACGATTTTGCATAATTAGTATTTAAAAACTTGAACGTTTTTCGCGAAACAATTACGCCTTTTTACACGAACTTTTTTTTGGAAAGCGAGTGATGAGGGTTAAATGCTATTTTAACATTTTCATGTGTGCGCTCATGTGTTCATGTGCGCGCTTTCTTATTCAACTACTTATTTTCTTTTCAATTTTATTTCTTTTCTTTTCTTCTTGAATTTATAATTTTCAATTCATTTATTTATTTATTCACTTTTCGAAAACGCTAAATATTATTTTTATTCAAATTTTTCGCGTAAAATAAAATTTTTTCCTTTTCTTCAATCGTTCAATTTCTTAATAATAATTTTTTTCTCTTGAGAGAGAGAGAGAGAAAATAACAAGATGAATAAATTATATTAAAACACATACATATGCTTGTCATTACAGTCGCGCGATTCATCAACTTATTCAAGGCTTTAAATTATAATCTCGCAAAGGAAAAAAATTATTACAAACGCTTTTGCCTCTTTTTTCATTCAAGTCGCTGTATATTTAAAAATTATTAAAAATACGAAGAAAAGAGGCATACAAAATGATAAGCAAATACGCTATTATTTCGAAACGCAATAAAATTGATATATTCTCACTTTTGTGAAAATAAAAATTTTGCAATCATTTTTCCCTTTTTAATTCGCTTTTTTCGACAATATTTTTTAAGAAGATGAAGTGAAAAACTATTTCTGAAATCAAATTGATGGATTCGCATTATGCAAATTCCTTTTTACGAAATCTCTTCATATAACGGTTTGAAAAAAATTTTTCTGATTGAAATCGCGAGCAAAAAATTTTCCTTTTCCATGTATAAATTAATAAATTTTGTTCGCCAAGTATAAAAATGTTGCAAACTGACGACCTGACCACTTTTTTCGGCGATAACCATGAGTTTTTTCTCGCTCACTTTTTCTCCCCATTAATATAAAATATTTTTTTTCGCAAAAAAACGTGGCTTAAATTGCAAAGCGAAGTATTTCCCGAAGAGAAGCATGAGAAAAAATGAGAAATTCCCAAAATTATTGCAAAAATTTCGTTAAAAATAGACAAAAATTCATGGCAAAGTTTTCCTTTTACCATTTAGCTTTGCATGTTAAATGAGCAACTAGAGGTGACACTTCTTATCGCGTAGATTTCAAAATTGCGCCTGATTAGGATAAATTTCTTTTTTTATTTTTGAAAAGAAAAATGCGAAAAGACTAAAAATTCAAATGCAGCCCATCGATTATGAATGGGCACACACACACAAAATGATCGATCACCGATTTTTCGTATTATATACATTTATAAAATTTTGTGTTTGCAACAACTTGTGTACACTTTAGGCGATATTAGCGCTCAGAAATCGCGAACAGATTTGTGAACATTATTATCGGAGAGCGTTCGACGAAGAGAAGAGATCGGCGAGTTTTACTCGAACAAAATTTTCGCTCAATTCAATCGACGATAAAATTAATTGAATACAAAGTGTGAATAGATTTAAAATTTTCTAAAAATTAAGGTCTGGTTTTTTTGAGGACACGTTGTGTATGCAGAGTGCCGGTAACATAAGGTCAGAGTGAATAAATAATGTCCCTAACCTTGTTGCATTTTGTCGAGGCTTCATAATAAATCGTATTTTCAATCGCATATATATATATATATACATGGTTCCTTACTTGAAATGATACTGTTCAGATTATATGTATAATACATACATATATATACAATATTTCGTAAAGAAAAAACCTTATTTCTCAAATACCGCCTCAGGATTTGAATTAATTGGACGGGTTTTAAGTGGCACTCCGGTGTGTTTGGCTTCCTTCCATACGCTAGAGCTTTCAAACACTCACTCGCTTTCTCTATCTATCTGTTTTTTAAACGCTCACATTTTGAACGCATTTTGTACACGAAAACCGCCAAGACTACTTCTGAATAGCGATACCCATATATTTCGCTTCTCTCTCTAGTTCAGAGCGTTTTGCTTATTTAAACTTGTTTTTTATATATATTTATAAAATGTGAATAAGTTTTGTGCGCCGTGTTTTTTTTTCCTAACTGATACTGTTTAACCTCTTCGCTCGTTCATCGTTTTAGTGGTTCCGAATCGTGAATTTAAAATTTTGTTTTATATGTTATCCATTCGTAAAATTGTTTCGCTCGTGTCTCGCAATCATCGACATCATCTAACACGTTGTTGCTGCTGTCAGTACACTTCGCGTCTCGCAATCGACGACAGCGATAATTGTTTTTACGGTGAGCAAAAAGCGTTTTCGAAGGATTAAGAGCTCGACATCAAATGGCTACCACAGTATCGTTCGCCAGCTATTAAATCGTCGTTTCTTATCTGTTTCTCGCCTTTAAAAGTTTGGTGTATGTGTGTGTGAGTGTGTGTTTTGCGATATTTTTGTATGACAAAGGCTGGTAAATTGTTTGCCGCTTGTTTGTTTGTTGCTTCTTCATCTTTAAAACGCGCTTTAATCGCGCTTAAAACGCTTCGTGATCGATTCAGTAAATTGACTGATCTAAAAATCGGTTTCCTAATTTCGTACGTCGCTCGGTTGTTTTGGCGCGTAACAAAAATTTTTATCGCGACGATCGTAGTGAGAAGGATAAAACCGAGCGCAAACTATTACTATTACTACTAGTAACAGTGTGTGACGGTGCTTAAACTCTTATTAGTCGCTTTGTGCGCTCAGTATCAGTGATTATTTAGCTATATACACGCGTGTTCTATGTGCTCGCATTGTGTACGAAGTGCTTATTGAATCGAATTGTATTTATTGATTACATGCTATTCGCTTAAACTGCGCTGGAAAATAATTATATTCGAAAGAAACTGTAAATTATAGTCGAGAGGAGAAATAAGTTCTTTGTCAAAGTGGCAAAAGAAGAAGAGAAGAAAAAGAAAATCTATTATTTTCTCGCTGTATGTTCACAAAAGAACTTTTCGCTCGCTATTTATTCTTAATAACAACTCATCAATTAAAAGTGAACTTTAAGCAAGTGTTTTTTAAGAGAGAAGCGAGAGAGTCGAGTGAGAAATAGCATTTTTCGCGCCTTTGCCTCTGTTCAGCACTTGGCTGATGTTGTTCTTGTCGAAATGATCGTCTTCTTCGTTGCCTTCGACTGGGATTCGCCGTGCGATGGCATTTATCGTCGTCGCAAACTCACAGCCTCATTAACTGTATCACACTTCAATTGATCTTCAGTGTCAATCAAGTTAGAAAACAATTTTCTCAGCTCTCTCTCTCGCTCTCTCGCTGTCTCACTCACTCAATCTCTCACTTTGTTTGCTCTCTTCGCTGCTCTCTCTTTATTTTCGCGTTTTGCTTTTTTTTCGCAACGCGAACCAAATAAAAAATCAAACGCAGAGCATATTCATTAGCAGTTCGGCAATGTCCATCGCGATCACACTCGGTTAGTTCGATACTGAGCGTATTACTCGTTTACTAATCTGTGTTTTGCTCCGTTTACTCATTTAATTTGTTGCGCAACAATCGAGCGGCGATTTGTTGCTGCAATTTTCTTCTCCTTCTGCTCAGCGACGGCGATTAAAGCGATATTTGAAATCAACTCGAGTAAAGCAAGAAAAAAAATGCTTTTTAGCATTCATCTTCGCCATCATCGAAACAGAAGTCCAAAAATCCGTTTTAGAATCTAGTTTAACTTCTTCTCGTGCTTTAAAAATATTTAAAATGCACTAACTATGCTTTCAATCTTTTCGCTTAAACGTCAAAAGCTATTTTTCACTCATCTCTTTTCGTTCTATCTTTCGTTGCGAACTCAGCAAAAAACATAATTAAATATTCAGGTATGAGCCTTAAGAGCTCATAAATATGCATCGGATAACGGAAGTGTGTGGGATGAAATTCAGTGTCGGTTTTCCATATTTAATTCTCGAATGCCTCTAATTTAAATTGCAAGTTTTCAAAACACTTTTGTGATGATACGTTTCTTGAAATTTGTAATATTTTCCTTATAAAGCGCAGTGGATACGTTAATTACTAATGAATAACAAGGTAGAATTAAAATTCTCTCCTTACGTCCTTCGCTAAAATTATATTTATTAATATCATCATTGATTATCTGCATAAGAATAAATTTTTAGAGAATGCAAAAGTGAAAAACACTTCGTCAGAAAAAGTGACAGCCGCAGTACTTTTTTCTGCCTCTGTTTGTGTTATGTTTGCATTGAAAAATATTTTAAGTATCTGGTGGAAAAAGCAGTTTTCGCAGAAATGTTTTTTTACATAATTTATTTGGTTCGTGAACGCATTTTTCTGGAAAAGAAAGAAAACTGTTTAATTAAAGTGTTCGCCTCTCGCTTAATGGTGCACCTCTGCTCGGCTCTCTCGCGCTCTCTGCTTGATGTCCATATTGATAAGTGTGTAAACACACAGACGCGCATAAGTAACACAGACACGCAGTGTGTAAGATATACAGCGAAAAAGAGCTTATGCGGGACATTAAAAATGAAATGAAAACGGAAACGAACGCGAAAAAGTTTTCTGGACAATATCGCAGAGTATCGTAGCAGCAGTCGTTTAATTTTCATAAATTTGCAGGCAGGCAGAATGATGAGCGCTTAATTTTAGAGTAAAGTGGCAAGTGCAGCAAAACCAATCATTTTAAACCATGTCACTCTCCTCTCGCTTTTTATCGCTCTATCTCGCTTCTCTTCTCTCTCATCCTCCTCACGCTCTCACTCTCTCGCAGCGCATAAAATGCGAGAAACAGTTTCAAGTACAGAGCACAATTAGCTTTGCACAGCAGAAGAGAGAAAGAGAGAGAGAGAGAGAGAGAGAGCGTGCATAAAGTCAATAAAAAAAATTTATTCTAATCATATTCAACGACTTAGATAAGAGTTTAGAAAAACGCTGCGCTTATTATACGCGAGCAGAAGGAAAAAGCGTACGTGGAGCTTCAAAGCCATCATCATACACAACTCAATTTGCATATGTGACGATCACGATTCATTTTCGAAATTTATCGACATAATTTGTTTTTTCTCGCGAATACCGACGGGCTGCTTTATGCAGGCACTTTTTTCTGCTCCTTTTTTGATAGTAACCAGAATCAGTTTTTTTATCTAAGTTTTAAACTTTGCCTTGGAGTTAATAATGCATTGAATATTCTTGCTCGCTCTCAGCGCTCGGTTCGGTTTCAGAAGCAACCGCAGCGCATACATAGTAAAGTAGAGGAGAACGAGAAAAGAAAAAAATTACAGCCACGAATATTAGAAAAAGTTTGCAGGCAAAAGAAGCAGTTTTAAGCAACAGTGTCAAATCAGTGACTTTCAGCTTTAGCGCGCACACAAATCTTCCAACTTAATCTTGTAAAAGAGAAATTGTGTAATTAATGGAAAATTTTTAAGATTAATATCTAGTATTCACTCAGAATGGGAAAAAATTGTATATATATAAATCTTTTATTCAAAAAGCGAGCGAAAGAAACGGGGTTCAATTTGACCTTAAAACGCAAATCATTTTTGGGGCCCAAAAAATTTATGTATCTGATTACATGTAAATTAATCTAGTTTTAGAGCCTCCCGTATTTCAGCAAAACGCTGAAGTGAACGCCAAAGTCGGCGAGTGAGAGAGAGAGAGAGAGCGAGCGAGCGAGAAAAATGTTTAAATGAGAGAGAAAATTTTAAAGCGAAACAATTTAGTAAACAAGAAAAAATTCAAAGAATCGAAATTTGACATTCATTTGTTAGTTTCCTTGAACCGTAAAAAGCGCTCGCTTTGCATTTTTTATTTTACGCTTTATCCAATCTCAATTTCTTTAATTAGTGCTGCTTATTTACGAGAGAGAAACCTTATTCAAAAGCTAAATATACGCGCGTTTGTTTGTTTGTTTGTTTGTAATTTCGTTTTAAGGTTACAACTACACTACCTTTAATTCAGTTTCTCGATTGCGTAATTAATGAGCAGAGTTTCGATTTTTTCGCATTGCTCGCCGTACGAGGCATAAACATTAAATAAATTTATTGCATATTAAGAAAAGAGCGAAAAATGTGAAAAACAATTTAGCCTTAAATGTTCAGCTCCGCAAATTGATGATAAATACATTTTTATAAATAATACTTATTTCTCGGAATTAGCGAATAAATGTGAAAATGGAAAAGATATTTTATATACACCTTTTCGAAGAAAAACTGCGTACCTGCAATTGAATTTATATGCAAATTAATTTAAGCAGAAATATTTAATGAGTATTTTGCGAAAAAAGAGGTGAAGAATGTGGCCAAAAGAGTAGACACGATCAAGAACAGAGAATATTTAGTTTTGTTGTTAGTGCTGCTGCTCGCGGTTTTACTCGCTTGCTGTCTGACCAGAAGTAGATTAATTGCTTAAACGTGGCGATTAGAGGCAATTCGGATTTCAGACAAAACCTTTTGCCGATTACTTTTGCTGCGCCAGCAACAAAGAATGAAAAAACTATCGCAATTCTTTTCATTCATCATTTCTGCTTTCGCTCTTTTTCTCAAGAATTTTCAACTACTGCGCTACTTGCTCACACGCTACTAAATAAGAATTCATATGCATTTCAAACACCGATGCTCGTCGTTTGTTTTTGCTGCTTTCTCTAAATTGCGAGTGTGCGAGACAGTGGTGGCGAACAAGTGTTTTAGTATCGCTTTTTCGTCACCAAAGATTAGAAATGTGCTTTCAGTTGTCAATTGTAGTAGATGCCGCTGTGTTTATATTTAGCGTATGCAATCAAAATTGTCCATCATTGATGTTTTCACATCGGATTAAAAGTGGTGTGAGATGTAAATCCGTGTTTATTCACTGAGAGAGTTTATTTTCATCAAACGTCAAATAAAGCTGCAATTTCTAGAGTTATGTATGTGCGCTGTATATATGTATGTAATGTGGTATTACTAGTAGCCATTGCCCCTTCTGCATTTCATATTATTAAACGCATCCACAACATACAAATACAAACTAAACGCATTCATTTTTTCCATCTTCTTCTTCTCATCGCTCTATTTCCGTACGAACATCAAATACATTCCTAAACAGTAAACATATATTATATTAGTAAACGGTAAATACACACTTAATGTACTTATTGTCAATTTTCTCTCGCTGCAAAACAGCAAACAAAACAATTTATATGATGATTGCAACGAGGAAAAAATTGTCACCGTCGTGTGCAGAAAAACAGAGCGAGAAAAAATTGCCAACGAAGCAAGCACATACCTTTTCGTGTGTATGTGTTTGTTCAGGGGCTTTTCAAATTCTACAGCATACGAAACTGTCGCCGACCGCGACTACTGCTAGCTAGCATCGGCAAATCACTTCCGAAGCTGGCGCTAATTTATTGTGGAACATGAAATTGAGCAGAGAGCGAAGTTAAAATACAATTTATTTCAAAAAGCTCAAAGCTAGAGAGTGAGCGAGCGAGAGTCGGGTCGGGCTCGTTATGTAGCGCGTTTTGTGACTCACGGACTTCAATTTCTGCTTGAATAAGTAATAGAGAAAAAATTATTCAAGAGTATGAAAAACGTTTGCTAGTTTTTCATTCGGACTTTGCTATTTTTAAAAACGTCGTTTAATTCGAAAACGCCATTAAAGAATGTGTACGCGCTGCGCTGCGTTCGTTTTTCCCGCAAGCATTAATTTCAAGATTTATGCTTTGTTATTGAGAAGCGAAGAGACAGCGAGACACAGAGAAGTGAGTAGCCGAAATATTTGCCGCTCTCTCTCTTCTCTCGCCTCGCTTTTGCGAGTAAATGACCACTCGGTGAAAATGTAACGATTTTCGCTCTCAACTTGCCTCTTTTCATCTCGCTTTCCTCTCGCTTTTTCACTCAGCAAAATACGAATCAAACAATGAGCGAAATAAAACAGAGATCAGTAACGAGAGGAAGAGAGAGCACGAGAGAAAAGTTGAAAAAATAAATTTTTTAGAGGAAAGTGGTAGATGCTTAATTCAACGTGTATAGAACGATGCGGTGTATAGTGGAGCATCGCATTACTTTATTTTAAAGTGAGCAGAGTATTGAAATTTTTGAAAAAATGGGTTGAACCTCGAGCTTGAGACTCGAAACACGAATCGTCGAATCGCATTTGAGTACGACAGCCCTTTCGCTGGCAAAACTTTGTTTCGCTCCCATTTCAAAGTCAAATATCGATCGTTTTGAAAAAAATTTGAATGCGTTTTGTTTGGTTTTTTGAAAATCGTATAAAACGCCGCTTCCTCCACTCTTTCCCTCCTCTTTTTTGAACACAGAGATGCTCACTAAAAAGCGAGAGAGAGAAAGGAGAAAGTCAATGAAATGGGAGGCTGCGGATAGCGTTCGCCTACTCTTTACCATCAGTCGGTTCGCTGTGTGTGTGTGTGTGTGCTTTTCGTTTCGTTTCTTTGCACATCAATTTAAATTTAAACTACATTTTGATCGTTTCACTCCATTGCCATTCCAATACCGATCCGTCCATTTGCCCGCCTCTTTTTCAAAGTAAAATCAGAACCCATTTGTCCCCAGTTTTTTACAGGTCCACCCTTTTTTACATTTATCCGCCAACCGTTTTTCATCTTTTAACCATTCAAACAATCTCTGAGCTTTTTGTTGCGAGCGACAGAAATTGAAAAAGTTGGAAAGAAGCAGCGCAGAGAAACGAAGCGAAAGAATAAGAAGAAGAAGAAGAAGCAAATCTTATGCGGACTCAGCTTCCTTTTTCATTATAGTATATAACTTAAAACCTTAAACCTGCAGTCTTAGCATCTCGCTCTCCTTTTCCATCATTACCCTCCGCTTCTTCGCTCATCTTTTCTTTTCAAATTTTACACAGTTGAAACACTTATATAAATAAGAAAAAGTTGAAGCTTTTTTACTTTTTTGAGCTGCGCTTCGCTTTCATTTCATGCTCAATACGAGAAACATTAATGATTTATGATTAAATTTTTAAACAAAAGAAAAAATCGAAGAATGAACACCATTTTCTCTTCAATCTTAAGCTTAGTAAATGAAGTTTGCCGCTTTCTTTTCTTGTGCGCTTCTGCGAGCGCAAAAACGGCGCAGAGAAAATCTCGTTTAAAATATAATGGAATGAAATACAGCCTTGATATATGTAACATTTTCTAATGCTGCACTTTTTTGCTACTTTAAACAAACTTTTTCGCGATCGGTTTTCTTTACTCCATTATTTTTTATAAAAACCATAGATCGTTAGAAAAAATTTGAACTCCAGCGTTCGCTCTCTGCAATATAACATACGCTTGATTGTAACCGCTTAAAAACGTGATTTCCTTTCTTGTTTCGCTTTTATATACTATTAGTGTCTTATAAAATGAAAAAAGAGAGCGAAAGATACGAAATAGAAAAGCGAAAGCGAATAACGAGATGAGATGAAAAAAGTTTCTTCTTCTACGGTATCATTTGAAATAAAATTCGAGAAAAAAGAAATCGCTCATTAATAAAGCTGAAAATAACGGTTTAATGATACACTGCCGTACTCGCCGACTCGCTCTCTCTCTCTCTCTTCGCTATTCATTCTTTATGTTTAACAACGGAAAATTTGTGTCCTCTTTTCTCTTCTTTTTTCACCGGCCACTACTCGCTGTCGGCAAGAGAGAGAGAGAGAGAGAGAAGAGTAAGCGAATTGAACAGATGTAACCTCGCAATTCACTGCACAAACGACTGAAACGTGTACTCTGTAGTAGTAACTGTACACGCGAAAATTATTTTTTCTCTCTATCGCACACTTTTTTCAATAGCCCAAAATTTACTTTTCAACATTTTCGATCATTAAATTTACAAAAATTTTCGCAAAATTTCGTAAAGCTTTTTACTTTAGAGTGTAGAGTAGAGCAGAGTAGAGAGAGAAACGAGCTTTACAGTGAAAAGCATTTGAACAAAAAATAAAAGCAAAGCAAAGGTACAGAAAAATGCTAAATTCTATTTCACCTTCCATCAGTTTAGCGAAATGATGAAAATAACGCGATTTGGACACAGCCAGCGTTGAAAGTTGTTGTTTTCACTGCGACCGTATTTTTGTCGAAAAAATTGAAAGTGAAATAAAAACAATGCACTTCGCTCGTTATCAATTGTATAATCGTTTTTACTCAATTTAGGAGAAGTGAAAAATAACATAGAAAAGCTTTTCTTATTTCTTTATTACACTCGTGCCTCAAGTTAGTTTGCACACACTCGTAATAAAAAATAGGCTCAAAATTTTCGCCAAACTTACAAATGTTACGAATGTATACATCTTATGTTTTTTTTCTCTGCCAACGCTTAAATCCTATTTCAATCTTATTTTTTTGCTCGGGTTTAAAAAGCTTTTTGCTTCTGTTCAAAAAAGAGCGAAAGAAGCAAACTTCAAAATTTTCGCACACAGATTTTAAAAGGATAAAGCTTTAGAAACTTGATTTTTTCGCGGGAAAACAAATCTTTTTTTCTTCTCGCTTTTAAACTTATTTGAAATAAGATTTAGAATATATATACTTTAATATATATACGTGCTTGCTTCTATAGGCTTTTTCGCTTATTCAGTTTGCTACGTTGCGTAGTATGAACTCGTGAATTTCTGTCTCTTTTTTATGAAAATGAAAGGCGCATAAAAAATAAATGCGAATTTTATTCAAATATCAAACTGCTCTTACGTAATATTAATTTTTTTCTCAAGCATTTCTTAACATGTAAGCCAAATTATTTTCTTTCTCTCTCTCTCTCTCTCTCTCTCGCTGTTTTGCAAGTCTAATACTTTTTCTACGCGTTATTTTGCAAGCAAGTTTTGCACAACATTAGCTGACTAATATTGAACCTAAATTTGCGCTCATTAATTTTTTTGCTCATCTCTGTTTCTCTTCATTTAATTCATAAATATGGTAATCGCTTTTTACCACTGAAAGAATTGATAAGGATTTCGCTGGTCGAAGAAGAATGAAAGAAAGAAAAGGTAGCTCACGATTCGACCCTCGATATGTCAAATATTGTTTACTTTTTGAAAGAAAAATAATAATAAAAAATGATTTACATACACTTTGTATTCTACTCGTGGTGTTTTTTCCTCTCTGCTGCGGTGTTCAAAATTCAAAAATTCAATGCGCTTTTTAAAAAGAAAGTAGTTAAAACAACGAGTGGAAGTTGTTTTTGTTTCGAGCTCGTATACATTAGTTCGCTAAATATGCGAGAGGAACGCGTAGGCAAAAAGCAGCGAGGCAGGCAGGCGAGTGAGTGGCGGCAATATTTTAAGCGGACTATGTTTGGTCACGTTTCATTTTTGTTGCTCTTCACTGCATACACAATATGATTATTGTAGTTGTTATTGTTCATAAAATGCATCAGAAATGATGCTTAATGCATTCACATCCTTAAACTCTCGCTGCTCTCTTGCTTCGCTTTCATCTGTTGTGTGCGTCAGAAAACTTTTTCTTCTCATGTTTTTATGCTCGACAGACTTGTTCCACGCTCGCACACGAAAATGGATATTCATTTTTTGCACACCACTTCTCGGCTACATCACGTGCGAGCGAAATTGTATTCCAGTAGACCCTTGAACAACGCTTCCATCAAAAATTCATTCGTCCATATTCTTCCCTTTCTTTCTGCTCTTCTTACTGCATTTTCTCTGATTTCTTCTCTTGAATATACATTTGTTATTATTATCGTCATTTCGTTCGTTTCTCCTATTCTATTCTGCTTTCGCTCGCATTTTATTTTTTCTGCCAAAACTCAAATGATGAAAATTTATGAAATATTTCAGATAAATAAGCAGAAAGCGACGCGCTATCCACATTTCAATAATTTTCATAAAAGTGTTGCTCTCATCTGTTTTGTCTCTGTTGCTTCATTTTCAATTCGCATTGAATTCAATGAGAAGATAAAAAGATGAACTAAACTCATGATCGCTCTCAAAGTTTGATGGGTGCGATGAGTTCTGCTCGATTTCTCTTGTTATAACAGTAAACTTTTCTCTATGACTACTCTCAGCTGCCAAAAAACGCGCGAAGAATGCGTGTGATAAATACGTTTTTAAAAAAGTTCGGAAGGAAGTCGTGCAATTGAAAGTCGTGCGATTATACGGATTGAGATTACTTTTTCTGGCTCTCTTCTCTCTCCTTCTCACTACTCGTACTACACACTGAGTTCTCTTTCAGCAAACTCTGCATTAGACTCTACGATTTTGGAGTTTTTTTTCTAAAAGGAGAAAAGTGCTTTTCGTAGAAAACGATTACTCGGTTTTTGAATTTATTTTGAATTTCGAAAACATACTTTGACCATTTTTACGCTTTTTATGCTTCGAAAAAAATGGCCGTCGATTTGAAATAATGCTGAAGCAATAGAAAATGGCGCAATGGCTGTGCTTGCAGTGGTTCACTTGCGTTAGTTTTGTTTTCTTGCAAAACAGAAAGAAGCAAAATTTTTAAACGATTGTTAATGTACTGTAAACAAATCTCTTAAATAATCGTCACTCGTACAGGCGAGGCAAAACTTTTTATTGAAAAGCTGAACATGTTTAGAAAGCAGCGAAAATTTAAACGATATTTTATGAGTGAATGAAAACGTTTGTTTTTTGTCAGCCGCAGCTGAAGCCAAAAATGTTTCTTCTTCACTTCTTCATCGTCGTCATCATCATCAACATGCTCATACTCTTC
The DNA here is from genome assembly GCA_003675995.1 of Dinothrombium tinctorium. Taxonomy (NCBI): domain Eukaryota; kingdom Metazoa; phylum Arthropoda; class Arachnida; order Trombidiformes; family Trombidiidae; genus Dinothrombium; species Dinothrombium tinctorium. The sequence continues at coordinate 7,710 of NCKU01000690.1, read as the reverse complement.
TTCTTCTTCTTCTCCTTCTTCTTCTTCTTCTTCTTCTATTTCTCGCCGTTGTTATTATTGTTGTTTGTTTCATTCACTCGCCTCTTCTATACTTTTGAGCAGTAAAATCTTCCACAGTATAAACAGTTAAAAGATCTTTCTTTTCCATTCATTTTGCAGTAAACGAAGCAGAAACGAACCTATTTAGACATAAATGCTTACTTACAAATAAAGAGAAGAGAGAGAGAGGAGAGAGAGAGAGAGAGAGAGAGAGAGAGAGAGAGATAGACAGAGATGGAAGAAAGGAAGAAAAGTTTTGCTTCTAAAAAAACCTTTTTTTGTACATAACTTACATTGCGTTAGAAAAAGCCAAAAAACTTTGAGAGGCAAAAAAACACGAGAAATTGCAGATCATATATATAAAAACGTTTTTTTCCAAAATGCTTCGATTTTAATGAGGCCATCACATACTACTTTAGCAATATATAAGCCGTGTTTCATTTTTTCTTCTCTCGCTGCTAAACTCCTAAGCGCAGTGAAACAGTACCACCGTACTCGACGTGTGTACGAACGGTTCTCTGATTTTGCTACGCTTATTTCTCGGTTTTGTACACACAACACTCAACAGTAGCCAACAACGTTTCTTTCTTTCTTTCTTCTCGCATCACAATTTCATACTTTCCGCCATCATTCAAACGTTGAGGAAAAAATGCTTTAAAAAAGTTTGCAATAAAAAATGGCTGCTATTTGTTTTCAAACTTTTTCACTGACATTTTATCGTTTTGTTTTTTTTTGTCGAAAAATTTTTGTCGATCGCTTCTTTTCTCTTTCTCTCTCTTTCGGTACAATGGCTCGCTTTCTTTTTCTCAATAAAATACTATGCGTTTCACTTCGCACGTGCTATTCGAGTTGCAACTGAAAATATGAATATCTAAACTGACCAAAAAGTATGAGAAACTGTTTGTTTAGAAACGTATTTCCCGTTGAAAATGATTTGAATCGATCGAGAGCGAAAATGACCCGCTTGATGTGATTTAAATTTTAAATTTTGAAAAATTTTCTCGATTTCAGATTTCTAATAACGAATTGAAAACTAATTGCAACTTATCATTGCGCACTTAACAACTAGAATTGAGTTTGTCAGTCGCTTTACTTTTAAATCACAACAGAAGCCATTGTTTTCGTCGAGTTATTCGAGCAGTTGAAAGAAAAGTTTTTAATACTTTCTTTTAATTAATTGCATCAATTATTAACAAGTCTATTTACTACTTGTATTTAAATAAGTGCAAATTTAATTGAGCAGCGCATTTAAAAACTCTATACGCTCTTATGAAATTGTTGCTCTCAAAAATGAAAAATTTAATTTTAAATTTGCTCAACGATTACGAATTACGAATTGAAAAATAAAGAACTCGCAATTTTGATCTTAACTTGAATAGTTTGTCGGGAATATGACAAATTCTCTGGTCTTGATTAAGCTGAAATTGAACTTTGGCTTAACTTTCGTCTCATAATTTCAATAAGCGATATTTGAATTGAGATAAAATAAACCAGTATTTGCTTAAATTTTTATTTCGTTTACATGGTATGCAAGTTTGAAATAAAATTTCTCGGTTGCACTGCTGCGGTGAAATGCTTGCAGAATGTGAATTTTGATTGCAACAAACAAATGGGATCAAAAAACAGAGCATTGAAGCGCAAAAGTAATGGGAAGAAAAAGTGAGAGAGAAACGATATTTCGCTTTGAAGCAGCGGCAATCGCATTTGGGCGCTGAGTGTCGCTGAGTTAAACTCGAATGCATTGTCAACTTTTAGGTAAATATCTATTAAAATACAGTGAAAGCGAGAGAAGTTGAAAGGCGAAAAGTTTGCGGAGCTGGTTTCTTGTCGTCGACGACATCGAACGCAGTAAAAAGATGGAAATCGATTCTGAAATTCGGTTGAGAGCGAAAGAAAAAGTGAGAGCGAAAATTTCTTTATATACAGTTTGAGAAAATAAAACTCGAGTGCTTTTCATTGAAATGTGTAACCTTTACAGTAACACATTTATTGCATTTTCCACTCTTGCCATGAAACACGGTTCGAGAATACCAATGGGTACCACTTATTCGTACATACGTCGTTCGCACTCCGCTATTTTCGCTGCTGCCCTACACTTTCGCTTCTTTTTACACCAGGTCTAGTTTAGCATTTTCTCCTCTTGCTTTGTTTCTTCGCCAATCGTCAATCGAACGACAAGCGAATGAAAAGCTCCCAAAGCGAGCCGGCAAAGCATTAATACCGTTCGAATGGTGTTTCCATAGTTGATGCGAAAAGAGCGAGAGAGAGCAGACAAGACACATTGCGTAAAGCATTGTGTTCTGCGCTTTCAAAATTTAAAAAGTGAAACAAAACTTTGTAATCGGCTATTTTCCACGCTAGAAATGCTTTACTTTCAATTTCGTTCGTGTTTTCAACTCAACTATTGTATTATTACAATTTTCGAGCAGAAATAAATCGAGTTTGCTTTTAAGCGCTCAGCGGGTCGTTCGAACACTTCTACATGCAGCAGTGAGCTAACAAGAGCGAAAATGAATATTTAGTGCTATTTAGCTGCTTCTAGCAAATCTACACTCGTCGTCACATTGTCGATCGGTTTCGATTCAACGTTGGACGCTCGGGCGTTTGCTTTAGCGAACGGATGAGCGTGTGAAAAAAGAAATGGTCGCATCTTTAACAAATTGCATTATAAATTAGTGTTAAATGTAACGAAGTGCGATGTGTACAAGCGTTTTTATTGCACGCGCTTCGCGATGAGAGAGCGAGAGAGTGATGATCGTGTGTTGTAGCGCGAGATTAAACGTAAATTATCGCTTCTTTCTCTATCTCTTCGGCACTGAGCTCCTATGAGTTGACAAAAACGCGCTAAGCTAATCTCGTTTTAAGTGTTGCACAGCGCTGGCCAAAAGTCGCTAATGTTATCCGCACATTTAATATTGAAATAAGCGAGCCTTGAATGGACGTAAGCAAGTTTTGTCTGTCACTGTACGCTGCGAGTACGATATGTGTGCGAGTGTGTGTGTGTGCCTTGTTGTGAGCTGATGACGAAACACTTTCGTTCATTGCGCGGATTATTGTTTCTACTCTTAATTGCTTGACATGCTTTCACTTTCTCTCATTCTCTCATCTCTCTGCTATCTGCTCGTCTCTCGCTATTTGCGCTTGTTTTCGCTTCTCCAACTCTTTCCAACACAAGTCGCAACATTTTCGCGGTGAACGCAACGCAATGCAACGCAATGATGTTGTGTTACTTTCTTTTTTCGTTCTATGTCTAATAGCCATCAAAGTGAGCACTTATTGATAGCTGCTATGTTAGCGAAATGGCGAAAGATACCTTTAGACAAGAATATTTTATCTCTTTATTTTTATTTTCATGCTTTCGCTTCGCTTTTGCCTTAATAATCAATTACAGAGCAAAGATGGCCGCGTCTGAATATCGCTTATCGCAAGCATCATTAAATTTAAATAATGAGCACCAATTTTGCTTGCAAAACAAACGAAAAAATGCGCGTTTCGCAATGGGAAGAGAGCTTCAATTTTATAGATTCGCTTTTTGTGAAAAAAAGCAGAGAAACGTCTTTAAAAAGTTGAATTTGGTTGCGATGTTGAAGCCATGCGCTTTACTATTCACAATTCACCACGACACGAATATATTTGGATTTCTTCTACTTTACTTTTCTTTTTATATAGGGCTGGATTTTTTTGCTTCTGCTTTTCAGCCGAATTTCAGATTTTCTCTCTCTCTCTTTCGCTCTTTCTCTCCGCTCTTCTCTCTCTTTCTGTTTATACATTAAACGGATATTAAATCGCAAAACTCATTCGACTGAATTCGACTGCCGTTTCACCGTAAATATACCGTAATTTACGTATATATAATATATATATATAAATTCGATCGCCGCTTGCATATTGCTTCGCTCGACGCTCGAATAATATTCTTCATTTTCGTTTCGTTTCGTTCGCATTTCGAACGATGAACTCGAAAATTGTCGATAAAATCGCTAAACTCGCAAATCGCGATCACACACGAAAACGAAAATCAGCTAGTTATACTATTTTTGTATTTGAATTTTCGCCAAGTTTTAAGATTTGTTTGTTTTCGAGCGAACGCCACTCGAAAAAAGCATCGCTGCGTTGCGAGGAAGTATCATTACGGGCGAAGCGTTGCTCTTTCTTCGCAATTAACGCGTTTACATTTGAAAAGCGCGTTTCGCTGCTGTTTCTCTGCTCTCCCTCTCTTTCAGCTTTTCCCAACACATGACTTGGTTAGTTTCGCACATACAAAAAGTGACAAAATTTTTGAAAATGGAAAAATGGCGGAAACAAGTTGCAGAGGACAAATGTCAAAGCTGTCTTTTCGCATTTTTTTCTCTCTTTGCAGCTTTTCTTTACTTTTCGGTGCTCGCTTTCTGAAAGTAAAAAGCGACGAATCTTTTAAAAACGAAACGAAACGAAACGAACCAAGTGTTTCATTTTTCGCGAAAAACTTGTCTCATTGCGAAAGAAAGCGAAAGCAGAGAGAGAAAGAAAAGAAGCAAAATTTTAAGCGCAAAATATATATAAGAAATCCGCTGCAAGATTATATATATGTATGAAAAAGTGAAATAGTTTTATAGAAAAGGCAAACTGCGCGAGAAGAAGAAGAAGAAAAGAGCGAATCTTAAGTCTGTTATTAGAATGATCACATATACACAGCAAACACATCTCGAGGGAACGCGAAAACGAGGTCCGGTGTACAGTTTGCCGTAAAATTTCGCTTCTTCTTTTTTAGCTTCTTTTTCTTCTTCTCTCTATCTCTCTCTCACTCGCTCACTCACTTTCTCTCGCTCTCTCTGAATTCGCCCCCTTTTGCAAAAGCTTATTACAACGAAAAAGTTTAATTTACTTTTGCAGTGGATTATACGTTACGCTACATTCGCTCGTTGTTCATTTTACTTTTCTCTCTTCGCTCAACTCATCTCGGCATTCTGCTGCTCGCTTTCACTTACTTTTGTCTTAACAATTCTTTGTTTTTTCTTTTTAAAAATTATAGAGAAAAACACAAAAATCTTTTCTCGTTACGTTTTTTTTTTATTTCTTGCGCATTGATTTAAGCTGCTTTCGTGTGATTTTCTCGAATAAGAAGCAACTAGCGAAGCATATTTTTCATTATTGATGCGAGCGCGAGAGAGAGGAGCAGGCAAAAACATTTGACCACTGTGCAAATGGACATCTGTGGTGTGGAAAAGTTTTGCAACTCTTCCGATCCAACACTACTTTTCCAATCTCATCAATGTTATCAGTGTTTATGAAAGCGTTAATGGAGAGCGAAGAAGCTTCCAGGTTACATATACACACGCCGGCTACAGAGGATCGATATTCGAACCGCCATCACCTCCGTGAACACACGCATACATAGAACGTTACAACACACACCCTTTTCGCAGCACACACACACACAACTTTATATATACAGAAAACTTTTGCATTTTCTTCTTTCTGCACAGTCCGTTTTCCATTTCTGCGAGCAAAGTACCCCCTCTCACTGACCATTGCTTTCCCCTCGCTGCACTCCGGACTCACAGATCAATATATAAACTTTCTTTTCACTTGCTTTAAGTTTAATGTTCGTGCTGCGCGCAAAACTTTTTTACGAAACTGATTACAATTCAGCATTCTTCAAGTTTAACTTTATTTGCAAGAAGGCGATTGTTTTGCCGCTGCTGCCGCTGCTTTTCTCAGCTTCCGTCTAGTATTAATCATAAATGCAGAGGTTTGCTATTTTGCCACCAACACTCATCCTCTCGTAAATTATGTATTTCTATATTATTTGATAGTGAGTTAATCAGAAAATGAAAGCGGCTTCTTTGCTTTGCTCCGATGAATTGAATAAACAAAAGGCACATAGAAGATATACATAAAGCGGTGCCTTGCGAACCAAACACTTATGTTTGTGAAGCGTTTTTGTTTTGATAGATTACTTATAATGATTATTGACGCGAAAGCTTGCGAGAGAAAGAGAGTAGCCATGCACTGAATGAGATTTGAGTTTGTGAATAGCAAAATTTGCTTAGTGCGAGTAAAGAGTAAAATCTCCGCTCCATAAACATGAGTATGAAAATGCGGCGCATCGATAAGAGAGAAGAGGGACCCCTTTCGTCTCATTCATGTTTTAAGAGGAAATTAAATCAACGCGTAGCAAGCAAATAGGAGCGAGATGCAAATGGAATGGCGTCAAACGCATATCAGCGCTGCTGATCGATTGAATTGGGGCGAGAGAGAAGAAGGGCAGCGCTGTTTGTTCGCTTTCAATTGCACGCCGTGTTCCTCTGTCACTTATTTAATTGATATTTTGAAAGAAAGCAATAATTTTTGCGCCTGCAACGAATCTGTAAAATGTGTTCGTTTTGTGTGCAAAGCCCGGCGACAAGAAAAGGCGAGAAAAGGCAAACGCAGCATCTGTTGGAAGCTGAAGCGCGATGCGGACCCTTTGTTTTTGCTGCACACTGCTTAACGCTTTCTTCAGCGTTTCGGCAGTCACACGCACACCAAATCCTGACATTTTATCATCTTTTATGTGCGGAAAGCTTTGTGCAATTCGATGGGAAACAGTGATTTAGAGTATAACTCAATGACCTTATGTATAATCAGTAATTTCTCATTGTTCGCCATGTCTTCGCAGCCTTATATACCGAGTTTACAGACACATATATAATATCAGCGAGAACAACATATAAAGTAAAGTACTTGTGTACAACATGGCCATACAGATGCCTGTACACAGTGTGCGCGCTGAGAATAATTGTGGATATTTATATATGTGAAAGGCCACGAATAAGGTTTAATGCTTAGACATACGGTGTAAAGAAAGATAAATGAGAGGATCCGAGCGAATATTGGCCGAAACATACGTATTATACCCCAAACACCCATTTTAGCCTTTGTAATATTCTTTTCATAACTGATGAAAAATATGAGCGAAGCGAAAGAAATTGCCAGAGAGAAGAGAAGCGAAAAATAAAGAAAAATCTCGCTTAAATCTTGCTGCTGCTCGCTGCAACTCGTCAATTGTGTATTTGGAAAGCGCCGAGAGTGGAGGCCTTATAAGTTAAGGTCGAACTGCTGCGATAAAACTGAGAAGTTGGCTGCTAATCAAGACGAATGATGAGCGAGGCAAAGCGAACAGGCGAGAAACAGTTCAGGAAGCGAGGCAACTCTTTGTGCAGAGTGTGCGAGCCGGCAACACGAGCACGCTGAGGATGCTGTGTGGACGTGGATGCTGCTCGCTGCTATTCACTTCGATCATGCATTTATCCTTCTCTTATCACTTCATTGCAAACTAAGGATTTGAAGCTCGTTAACGCGAAGACCTGTGCTTCGATTACGAAATGATAATAATGTGTTGGCGAAAAACTGAAGAAAGAGCGAAAGAAAGATGAGGAGAAAAATAAAACATAAAGCAGCGCAAGATAAACGCAAAGTAAAAAAGTAAATGATGAACGTGCTCAGCTTCGTGTGCTTCTTGCTTCTTTTGCTTGTTATGGCGAAAGAAACAAACTGGAATTGAGTCCGAGCTGCAGCCTAAATGAGCTCATTTCGAGGTGCACGCTTATGGCCAGCGCTATAGAGCAACGACGACGACCATATTATACAAAACAAATCATTTTCGCATTGTTCGCCGGAGCAAACACTAATCAAAGAATGGGCAGCGAG
>NCKU01000689.1:0-35327 GCA_003675995.1 Dinothrombium tinctorium | reverse complement strand
AATCGAAAAAACGAAAAATTTCGCCATAGACTTAATGTTAAAGTTTGCACGCGAATAACTTGCTTCACGCGCAAAATTCACATCGAAGATGTGGCTAATTCTTAATACACACATGAAGTTCTATCTGCATACCAAGTTTCATTACAATCGGGAACGGGCACAAAAAGTAGTTTGCTTGTTAACACACTATTTTTATACAATTTTTCGGAAAATTTTTGTCAGCTTTTTGTTAAACAGTTTTAGAGCTTACGTGATTAATGGTGTGAGTACGCGGGCCGTAGCATCAAAAGAATTTCGGTTCAATGGTGCGCAGCAGATTTTAGAGTTAAAATGGTGAGCTTATTATTTGCAAATAACACGAACAAAAAATGCTCTTGTCGCGAGAATACACAAAATCATGAGGTTCAAAATAATGAGTTTAAAAACCAGAATACATGCGGTTAGTACCGAACTCGTGAGAGCGAAGCGACCAGTAAAGGTGTGAACACCCGAATGTTTAACAAAACGCTCACATGTGCCAATTGCATAGCGATTTTAAGCGCTAATTTTGCTATAGCATTGGCGATATCGAATTGGTCATCGTTTGCTGCTGTTGCGAAGGGTAAAGTACGGAGGTTTAACTCTTCGTACGCTGACCATTGTTGATAAGATTGATGTTGTGACAAGCGTTCACGCCACAATGGTAGACTCCAAACTCATTGTATAATTGAAAATTAAGTAACTGGATTCCAGTGTTGAACTCAAAAGCGAACCCGACCGAAGCTTTTAGCATGTAAAATTCATAATCTGATGAGTGTTCAGTGTAAATTTTATCTTAATGCGAAATCAATTAATTTGCTTTCGCATGGTTAAAAAATAATTATTTCGCAATGAGGGTAAAATTCGGTTCACATAAACTGGATTGAAATCGCTAAAAATCAGTTTTATTCTTTTCAACGAAGCTTTGAGCAAACACTTCGCTAGTTTGCTGTTGAACGCACATTATTTCAAGATGATTTAACTATATTTTCTTTGTGATAGCTTTATGATCACTTTCTTACATTTAGTGTTCAGTTTGCAATTATTCAGCGAATTTTCCACACTTGTGCGAAACAGGGGCTATAGACTAAGGCAATAAGGCTATAAGGCTGCAACTCAATTCTAAGTCAACACTTGAATTGCTGATTCGAATTCCTAGCGCTGTGTGTCCAGCGGCTTTTGACTTTAAGAACTCTCACAGTATGCGATCAGTTAAAATCGCTGACCAGCTGAAATGCAAAACATGAATACTTCTCAGTAATTTTGAGCTTAAAAGCTCGCTCCATCATGGAAATGCACAAAGCGGTGGTCTTATTTGAAATTACATTGAAAACTATTCGAATATCTGATTGAAACTCAGTGTACACAAATGAAAAGTTCTTAAATACAAGTGGTTAAACTAAATGAAGCTAATATCTCATCTTCATCCATTTATTCTTAGAATTTGATGATGTTCAGTGGTGGAAATAGAAAATTCATTATAGAGTCAGGCGAGAAAATGCGTTACTCGTATGTGCATCGCAAATGCTTATTTGCTCGCTACCTCAGCAAGTGCATTTTCAAGTGCATATTCAGTGCCTAGTTCCTCAATCAGTTCGCAATGCATAGAAATTTTTTTTTTTTTTGCTCAACTCACGAGTGAAATGATTGAAAAGTTGCGCTCATTTTCACTGCTGCTACATTCGCGCTTCGGAGTCGAAGAAAAGTTTAATCAAATTTCGCAATAATCGGTGAGCGGTGAAAACAAAAATTTGGCGGAAATGAAGATAAATTGAAAATGAAAGTTCAACGTTTGATGCGAGTGTGGGAAATAGAAATTCAACGCCATTTCCCTATAATTCTAATCTTTCGTAATCGTTTCTATTTTAAAGCAAATTTAACTCTTCGAAAGTGTTCAAGTTTGTTACCTGAAAGAAGGTCAGTCGCACGCATCGGGTAGGTGTGTGATTTGCATGCAACAACTTTTTTAACGCAAGAATTTTACTTTCTGACACACGAAGTTTGATTATGTTTTCAGTTCGTGAAACATGCTCGAGCTCAGCAAATGTCATAAATAACGTCAGAAAGCATCGCACCAAAAAGTGAAAAGCATAATCACAATTACAAATAAGCGAAAAAAGCAAACAGAAGTTTGCAAAATTCGCGATTGTGCTCGCTGTCTCAGCGTTGACGAGAAATTATGAAGCTTATAAATTAAATGAATAAATTATTCGTTTAGCAATCGTATGTGTGCCATTATTCACTCGCGATCAATGTTCGAGTTTTTATCTCACCGCCAACAAATGGCATCGCCTATTCTCAGCAGCATTCATCGATCTTTGAGTGGATGAAGAGTGAGATTTTTTGCGTTTTGTGCGAGGAGAAAAGTAGAGAAAAGTGAGTGAGAGAGAGAGGAGCGTTGCGATGCTACTTTTAATAAACGGACGAAACAAATTTGATGAAATCACGGCTGGAATTTCAGCAATTCGCACGGCGCTCATTCGATCGCCGATTTCGCTTCACTTGAAAAGCGCACAACTTTTTTTTGGACTCTAACACTTCGCAAACACGTGCGTTTGGTGCCGTGAAAAAGGTTCACGCTTTCGTCTGTTTCGACATTTGATTTTCGGAGAAATCACTGTGAGAAAAGTTAGTGAGAAGCAGAAGAAGCGGCAGAGAAAGAGAAGCGAGTGTACGCACCCAACGCGTTGCAGCTCGCAGTGAGGGGCGTCCTGCGGGCACACATTTGCCTATAAGATGGACACCTATTTGTGTACGTGTCTACGGCGAAAGCAATTGAATTTGAAAGCACGTGTGAACAGCATTTCGTACGCAGTTCGCGATCGGCGTTAATCAAAGCGCTATTTGCTCGCTTTCGATGCACAGTTTGCAAGAGGGCAAATGCAATGACAAATGCAATGGCAAATGCAAACGAACTAGTTCAGCGATGAGCACTCGATAGGAAAGTTTGGAAAGCGGCGAATTATGCGATGCTTTACTCGGAAAAGGGCGAGAGCACGGGAAGCGAGCAAAGTTTGCGCTTAGTCTATGGCTTGTTGTAAATGTCTACGCGCGGATCAATTGTAAATGAAAACATAATTAAAAAGTTTTTGGCTGAAAAAGTAGGCGAAACAAGTAAAGAGGACCACCAACCGTTTTTGGTTTCAACCGTTTTTTGCATTTCGCAAAAACCTCGTACCAAATAGGAAATTACGCTTTGCTTCTTCTCACACACTTTTCGCTTAATTTTTTGCGCTTAAAAGCGAAGCATTCAAACTCAGCACTCGCTTCAAATGCAGCATCGAAGTGATGCGATCGTTTTTCGCTCAAGTAGCATCCATACATCAGCGCTCGTCTTAGTTCACTTCGGCTCAATAATTCATTTGTCGCTGATTGAAGACGAACACAAACAATACTTGTGAAAGGCGATCAAACTGGCGGCAAAACAACGGCGCTTTATAGATTGCGTGCATTTCGCCACTGCATTCAAATTGATCGCCAGAAACGATCAGAACAAAAGCAAGTATCGAGCGTTCTGAACTACACGCATGCAACAGGTGACACTGACTTTGTTCGCATTGCAAGGCTTCCTTCCAAACGCTTGCGATTAAACAGAGTTAAAGTTCGCAAAGCTACGAAAAGCGTAAATTCAAGCCACAATAGGTAGGGACGCGAATGTTTCACTTGTTTGATCTGCTGTCGTTCGCGAGAAACACGCTTTTGGCGAGCATAAATCGATTGACATTGGAAGCGAGCGACGGCAAATATTGAGTTGAAAAAATTAGAATCAACTTGTGTTTTCTTCTTGTTCAAACAGCATAACTCAGCGAGAATTTAGGCCAAAAGTCGAGTGCATTGTGTGCGTATGTTTGTTTGCGAGTAATCGGCACTCGAAATCAGAACAACAGCGAGCGGCGCTGTTTTTACCGTGCGAATAGAATTGCTTTCGACGAGAGCTGCGAAGAAGCTGAGCGCAAAGCTGTCTGAGAAGCTCTGCGAGAGACGCTGAGCGCGATGAGAAGGGAGAAGAGAGGAGCGACGGTCGCTGGCGCGAGTTCACCTGGTATCTATATTGGTTTTAAGAGAGCGTTTAAATGGTTAAATGTTTTTAGTGGAAATAAATGCAGACAGGCGTAAAATAAATCCGTTTTGACTCCTCCCAAAATAGCCAAAAATCAAGAAATGAACCTCCCTTTCGGCGAGGAGAAAAATAAGTCGGGCGCCCCTCGCCTCTCTGCCTCCACGCGCTCCCTTCTTTATCTGCTCGCTTTGCTCTCACTCCATTTCCATCTCTGCGTCTTCGCTCACTCGCTTCTCACGCCGCGCTCTTTCAGCTCTTTCTCACTCGCTTTAATCAAGCGACCGCAGATTCGCGCCCAGCTTCGTGCTCGCTTCTCATCGCTCGCATTTTTTACCGTCGCGTCTTGGCCGCTTTCAAAGCTTTTCTCGCTTTTCGCGCGACAAATCGCCTTCACTCGCCAACTACAAACACTTCGGCTTACTTTGTTTAATAGTTGTGCAAAGATCGCGAAATGCAAATGCGCTGTTCGAGAAATCGACCGACCATTCGGAATTGCGTCATCAAAGCGAAAAGCTTTTTGTGGTCAGAAAAAGTCGATCGCAGCTTGTAAATTTGAGCGAGCGTTTGAATACGAATAGCGAGCGCATTTAGAAAATGAGATCGAAACGCCATTAAAGCAGAAGTGATTAAAACGATGTTTTGAACTGTTCGCAGTTGTGGTGATTTATTTTTAGCGAGCAATGCGTTCTGAATTAAAATGACGACCGCAGCGTTTGAAACGTTTTGCTGTCCATTTAGCGAAGAAGCGCTGCTTGCCGGTGGCCGAGCACGATCTATACGCGACAAGAGACGCGGTCGTGTTTGCAGCGAACCCTTTTCGCCACCAGGCAATTCGCGGTTCGCAGCGCAGTGCGAGAATGCTGCAGCTTGGAGCGCTTTATCTTCGCTCGCATCTTGGCCAGCAGCGTTGCCTCGCACGCATCACGCGAACGACGGAACAGAGGAATGGAGGCGAATACATGTTTTATTACATTTTCATAAATGTAGTCACAGACGAGTACACGTGTTAGAGGAAAAGCTAATACAGAACTTGTGTTACGTAGTGTTTACGTAGCTCGTAATTGTAATAAGACGAGGAAGGAAAGAACACATCTTCGATGGAGTTTAATGCGGTGCATCGTACGCTGCAGATCAACGAGGGTCGAGATTCTTTATGACTATTTTCGGATGCTGACTGTGAGGATCAGGTGTGATTACCGTCAAATTCGATTGACTCTTGCGATGGTGGTGATGATGATGATGGTGGTGGTGATTGCTTCGCGAGTTGGCATTGCTCGCGAGTGCAGCACTCGCAGCGTTTTCCCCCGCACTCGCGCCGCAAATGGTTTGCTCCTTTTTCGAAGCAGGAGCTGCTGCCGATGGCATAGCTGATGCTGCACTCGATACTCCGATTGATGGCCGCGCGACCGGGGTGCGAATGCTTGAGATTTTGAACGAGGGATGCTTGCTCGGTGCGGTGTACAGACTCACGGGCTTGTGCGGCGGGCAGAGGAAGCGATGCTTGTCCAGCACCGGCGGATTCGCGACGTGCTTCTGCTTTTCCGATGCGATGCGCGCCGCGCTCGCAGTTTTGCTGCGATTGCCGAACGACAAGTCCAACGCACCGATGTTATCCTTCACCGGCGACGGCAGCGAGCTGCTATCATTGATCGAATCACATGTCGAAGGACTAGGTGTCAAAGGATGAGTTGCGAGTGGCGTGCTATCCGTGGAGGAAGAAGCAATCGATTTCTCATCGACCGATTCGACGGGCTTCGAATCCACACAGTTTTTCGTCACTTTCGCATCAGCTGCTGTTGACTTGCAATTGTTCGCGTTCGCTGCCGCCTGCAAATTCGACGAAACCTTTGGAATCTTGAGCGGCAGACAAACTTTTTCGATGGTCGTGTGGCAAACGGTCTTCTTGCTGCTCGTCGGCGTGCTGCTGCTGGTGATCGGCGTGAGCGAAATCGAACTGTTCCTGGAGTCGACGAGCGACACGGGGGTGGGTGCACTCGACGACGATGGCATTGTTGCGGCAGACGACGAGGCGACACTGCTGCGATTCACGTCACGCACAATTGTAATTCCTTTACTCGTCACACTCGAATGAAAATTAACACCAATTTCGCCTGAGTTCGTGTAGCAGTTGCTGCTGCTGTTCGAGCCACTTGTTGGTGACTTGGGCGATTTCGGTGATTTCGGCGGAGATTTCTTGCTTTCTTGCAGATACTCTATGATCGAGTGCACGTTCGCACCCTTCAGCAACTTCTTCGGCTCGACGTCGCTCTGCTTTGTCGCACTCCTATTGTTCGCAGCGAGATCTTTGCTGCATTTCTCGCTTCTCTCGCCTTTGCTGCTGCAGTTGTGATCGCAGTTGTTTAACGCTTGAGAGCTTGGAGGAGATTGTCTCCGAGGACTGGCTGCCGTTGCTGACGATACGACAGCAGTAAGTGCAGCAGCAGATTCGTTCGCCTTCGAAGTGCATATTTTTAATGACGGCACTTTCCTCTCTTCGACAACAGGCGAATTCACAATGCTTTTCGCATTCGCTGCACTCGCAGCATTCACGGCGCTCGCAAACTGCGAGCTCTCTTTGCTCGTCGTTGTGGTCGTAGGTGTAGCGCCGGTGGCCGTCACACTCGCCGAACTGCTGCCGCCGCTGCTGCTGGAGCACACCGAACTCGCTGGTGGCTTCACTGCGTTCGCAGCTAATCCATCTTTGCTCTCGTTTAATTTTTGGCTGCTTTTCGAAATTGAGGCCGTACTGTTTACATTGTCACTTTTATCGGCGACACAATTCTTCTCGCTATTCTCAGCGTTTTCATCGAGCTTGCGATTATCTGCGAATCCTGCGGCAGGGAGCGTCTGCGAGCGCGGAGGAGATAACCGTGAACTGGGACTCGCTGAATCGCTGCTCGCAGCTTTCGCGGTGGAAATCATTAACGAGGAAACTTTCCTTCCTTCACTTGTCACACGAACGTTTCTTAGGGTCGCAACGGTTGAGTTTGTCTTTGTTGTGGTCGTTGTATCATTGCACGAGGTTTTAGGTACGCTCGAAGTAGCTTTTGAGGTAGGAAGCGTCGAGAGCACGGAGCTCGCTTTCTTCGTCGAATCGAGCTTTTCAGCGCTAGTCTTTTGATTATTTTTAGCACTTTCCACTCTATTATGGTTCACTTTCTCACTCTTTCCGAACACTCGCTCACTTCTCTCGACTCTGGCGATCTTCTCGCACTTATAATTTCCACTTCTTGCATCACTCGCGTTAAATGACGTCGTGTACTTCCTGCTGTTGTTCGTTTGACAATCACTTGGCTTCAACGGTGAAGCCATCGAAGTAGACGACGGCTCTTTGCGCTTATTGTTCGCCACACGATAACTCGACGATAAGCTGGTCGGCGACGAACGTTTGGTCTCATTGCACGTCACTTTAGGCAAGCTCGACACTGGTGCACTGTTCACCGGTGAACGTATAGGTACACTCGAGTTGGCGGGCAGAATTTTCCGCAACTTTCGCGGAGGCTCCTCGGTTTGCACGGAGCCGCTCACATACGTTGGCTTCAGTTTTGTGTTTGCACTCGTAGGCGATAATCCGTTTGCCATAATGGCTTTGCTTTCGCGTGCACTCAACGCCCGATTAGTATCCGTCATTGTGGAAGTGGAGCAACTCTTCTTTTTCGGCGCACCTTTCGCACAATTTACACTTTGCTTATTGACAGCAACATCTGCGGTTTTCGCCGCGGTTAATGGCGCACAAATCATTTCCGCAGATGCAGTTGTCGAGGACGAGCTCGATGATGGCAGCGAAGGCATCGTTTTCTTTATTTGTCTATTGTTTTTCGCCTCAACGTCGAAAGGAACAGTCTCAGTTTCCAGATGAGCTGCACTCGTCTGTTTCTCAGGTCGTTCACTCACACGATAAAACAATCGCATTGGATTATTCTGTGAAAAAGAGCGAAGCACAGCGTGTTAGTTTCAGCGTTCGCAGTTTTTGCGGCGATTTGCTTGTAAACACTCACCCTTCGCCAGGAAAAGATGTACGCCACATCCATCAAGTTGTACTCGTCGCTGAGCACATCTTCCAGATACATGATCTCCACTTGGTAATGCGCAGGTAAATCGTATTTCATCATCACGAACTTTTTGAGCAGCGCGATCTTCATGCCTGCCGGACACAGCAGATAGCGGCGATTTGTCCGCAGGTCGGAGCGATCGGACAACTGCTTGCTCAGATTGTATCCATTGGTGGGAACTTGGTTATCGCCGAATCCGTATTCGAGCGATAGGCTGATCTTATCTTGCGGCGTGTAAAACATTTTGTGATCTCCGGTTTCGCCCCTCTCTTCCGCGGTGCAGCAATCAACCGCTTCTGGATGCAGCGAGAAGAATTCCTTTCGCTTCTTCATCTCATTTTTGAACAGACCGGGAACGAGTTTGTAAACAATGTCCTGCAAAGTTTTGTCCGATCGAATGCTCAGTAGCGGCTTCGTCTTGTGCAGCTGAGCGTCGCAAATGGGACACGAGGTGCTGGTTTCGAGATAGCGTACGATGCATGATTTACAGAACGAGTGAAGACACTCGATGATCGTGGTCGCGTCGATGAAGTAACCGCCGCACAACACGCAAGTGAGCACGGGATTGATGTCGATCAGGGTCGCGCGGCGAGCTTGCGGTGAGTGCGACTTGGGCGACGAGAGCGGACACGCGATGGACGACGCTTTGGATGCCATCGTTTCGACCTTCCGCTCAGTGATTACATGCCACAAACAACTGTTTGCAGATTGATGAAGAGGAAAGCAGACAATTGCGTTAGAAAAGTGTGTACGAGTCGCGCGTTCAGTGCACGCGCTTTGAGTGTCAGTGTAAACAAGAGCAAACGCTGTGCGCTAGGCTCGTAGATCGCAACGAGCATCGCTCGGCGCAAAAATAACTTCTGAAAAAGTAATTTTCTCGGTTTGCGAACAGCGAAATGCACAATTGCGCTGCAATTAAAATGAAACCGCCGCTTTCTCTGTGCGTCTGCTTCGCGCTGTGCACGCTTAATTGTTTAATCACTGTTTCACTGCAATTTTGTGTGAAACTGAAGCATAAAAAATGTAAACGAAACGCAATATCCCTTTCAATTGCGGCAAATATTTACTTTTGTCGCTTGTTTCTCTATTCGCGAAAAATTACGGGCGAAATGCAATTTTTAGATTACACTCGCGATATATTTACAGCGGTTGTTTGGCTGCCATCGATAAGTCGAGCGCACTTAGGCGAGAGCAGCGCGATAAGCAGCGAGAGAAGCGAGAAGAGCAGAGTATGAAAGCGATACGAAGCAAAAGCGAATAGTGACCGCAAACAGCGAATACATGCGAGCGAGTGATGAAAAGTGACGACGTTCACGCTTCTCGCTGCGTTTGCAGTTACTTCTTCGCTACCATCTCTCTTTTACGCACACCGCGCCGAACGCGGCGCAAGCTTTGCACACAAACACGTCGAATGATTGCATTTCGCGAAACAAAACGCGTCAAATACGTGTCACAACACTTCTTAAGCTCGCTCGCTAAGTCCACATTTGCGATGTGTGCGTAACTTGGTGCACTGTGTGCAACTCATGTGCTCGAAAATGGTTGCGGCACGTGGTAAGCAGATGTTCTACGCCTGACAATAGCTCCATAGACATTGCTCCGCATATTTTTTCAAATCTCATTGTTATTTCGCCTACGTACTGTTTTCGCGAATACTTCATTCATTACGCACCAAACGTGCGACTCGAGTTGAGCGAACAAATCTAGGCGAGCAAATTGCGATCAGCGAAGTTACGAGATTAACATAATGTTCGAGTTGAATTGCTGCCTCGCCATCGCCGCTCTGGCTCACTCACTCGAGTTAGTGAACGCGCTGTGTTGGCAACACTTGTTTCGCTAGCAAGAGAACGCCTTTAACGACCATAATTTGATCGTCTGCGAAACGTTTTCAAACACGAGCGCGAACATGCACATGGTTTTGATGTGTACACGGCGGTGTGTTGTTTCGCGATTTGAATGACACCGTTTTCGCGATTGTGTCTTGCGGCCGCAAAAAAGTTAATTACACACTTTGCGTCGAGCGCAGTGGAGGGGAGAAAGCGAGCTGGGAGAGAATGAGCGAAGGCATTCGGGTTGAGCAGCGAATTAGATGCTAATTCAAAGATGATATCGAGCGTTCTTCTACTTTGCGAAAATAGATGCGATCGCGGAACAACGCTCGATTCGCGTTTCGCTCGCAAAGCCGCAATAAACGTTTGCAATTTTTTGCTGCGCTTTCAACGCAAACAGTCGTGACATGAAACAGGTCGAAGCAAACTCTGCATCAGGGCGAAGACGGAGCGCGATGCACTCGCTCGCTCGCACCGCTTCGCAGCGAATGCAAATCTATACAAGTTCGATTAATTAAAGCAAATTTGTAGATGTGCGTTTGATGGTACGTGTTCGCGAGACGAAGGCTGGTCTCAAACAAATGATTACCTCAGTAATAATATAGAGTACCTCCCATGCCCTTATTGACCGTTCGTCCCTTTTCGGTTCACTTCTCAAGCTGTGCTCACTGTTTTTTGCGATTCTCGCTCACGTCTCTGATTTTGATTTCAGTTTACGAGCGTTCGCTGTTTCACACACAACACGAGAGGAGGGCTATTCAAATGAGTGCTACGCATTATGGCGGCGGTCGTTAGTCGTGTCGAGTCGCTCGCTCGCTCTCGACTCCGGCGAGCGCAGTGCACACGTAGATGGAAATGCGATTGCTGCACTTATTCTCTCGCGCTGTCTGAGCTCACATGTTTGAGTTCGCATTGATTTGTGTTCGTTTTTTACCTTGAATCCGCAATTCGTGTTTTCATTTTGATTGCTTTCGCTTCTTTTTGCGTCCGCTTCTCGCCCATTTCGCTTTCGCGAAATGCAAAAAGTTTTTTCGTGTTTGGCGTTCGTTTTTATAGCGCAAAGTGCGTTCATTTTCGGAAGCGGAGAGTGAAGAGCGAACAATGATAGCGAAAAGAATAAACAAGTGTCGAGCGAAATACATAAATAGTAAATGAGAGAGGAGCGAATGAACGATGCCATTTATCGAGTGCTTGCATAATAAACAGCGTCGCGCATAAAAACTCGACTACGTATACACATTAATTGCGAACTCACTCGTATATTTCGAAACGCAACTCAACAGCAAATAAATATATCCACTCTCTCCTCTTTCTCTTCTGGCTTCTTCTGCTGCTTCTTGTTAATGACACGAGTACAGCCAAAAAAGTCGAAATCTCACACCGTGAACTGCGACGCGGCTACTGTGCGCGTTTGTGTGTGCGAGTGCTGGCGAAATTAAAGGTTTCATTTTCCCAAAATCAATTTGCTCGTTCAGTGTGAATGGCGAACGTTTAAACAGAAGCGCAGTGACAGAGACGGAGAAAGCGGCAGAAATGAGAACTCGGCTGCTTCGGTTTAGCTCGAGAGCGACAACTAGAGAGGTGCTGGTGTTTTAAGCAGCCACCCAAAAAATAAACACAATAAGAGCGAGTGAAGAGCGCGCAGCGAACCTCAATGCGCAGCAAGTGTTTGGCGTATTAAGCGAGCTACACGAGAAAACGGCGAAAATATTTTTTAATCACAAACAACGCAAATGTATATAAGATCGCGAAATGTATTTATGGGAAATGCAACACCTGTTCGTTCGGCTTTGAATTAATGTATAGAATCCCGTATATAATTGTTTACTTACATACAAGCACATGTTTCCATCAGCGAAATGCTCTCTCGCTCGACTCTGCACAAGGTCTAATTGGCAGAAACAGCGCGAAGAGCAGCGAGTAACTAAGTGCATGCAATTGACGTTCTCGCTGTGCCACTATCCACAAGCGACGGGCAGGGCAGCAGTCGCTTCCATTCGCATGTTTAATTCACGAGTGCTGCTGTTGCGACTGTTAGGAAATAAAGCGACGAGAAGATGCTTATTCACGCAAATTGAGTTTTGTCGTTCATTCATTTCGCTTGCGACCAGCGATAATCTAATTTCCAAATCCTACCAACACTTTACTTCTTGCCTCCACTGCCAACTGAACAACTCGCACACCGCGCTTCGCAAAACATTTTCACATGCAATTCGTTCGCTTTTTGAAACAAAACATTGCGAATTCGCTTTGAATCTGATTGTTTTCAAACGAAAAGCACTGTGTCGCTTGCTCTCCAGATTTGAATCATTAATAAATCATTTAGGAAAACATGCGAAGCGGCGTTTAAAATGAAGCGATTCGTTAATTTCGAAATTAAAAATAATAATCATAATTTACAGCAGCGAACAATAAATCAAAAGACGACGCGAGAGAAAGTTTCTCATCGTTTGGAGTGCTTAAAAAAGAATGCGAAAGCGAACAACAGCTACTTTTACTTTCAAATTGAGCTCAATTTATATGTATGAAAAATATGAAAAGTGAGGCGAAATGGACAGTTTTGCGAAACGAGCTTCACTTTGAGAAATGGCAAACCAATGATTGTCGAGTAACGATCAGCAATCAGCGAAGAAGCAGAGTGAAGTGCGTATATAGCAGCGAGTTTGTTTGAAACGCATTCGCCGTCTGAAATTTAGGTCAAACGTAGCATCTAATTTGATACGTCTTCGTTCAATTTCGCTTCTCGCTTTCCACTTCTCTCTTCGATCACAATCACTGATAATTCGTTTTTCTGCAGGATATTAGCGAGCACATTTCCGAAATTGTTAACGAAGCGCAGCGTTTGCGAGCGGCGAGCTAATTAATCAAAAATTAAAACATGTGTATTTTAATTGCGCAGTTATTGAAGGAAAAGCGAAACGCATCATGTGAAAACAAGTGCATTCGCGAGCGCAAACGATGAACTATCACAGTAGCAATTCGCCAGCTCTCCGTTACATCGTTTCCCCTTTGCGCTCGATGCTTTCGCGCGTCGAGCTTCGATTCTGTGATCATTTCACTTTTGAAAACATTTCTGACGCTTTTATATTTTCGAGAATCGAGTTTAATTTATTGCGAAAACTGAAAGCGCTGAATTAATACACACGCTGGAAGCGAGTAAAAATAACAAGCGAGCGCTCGGTATTGAGCACGTCAAACTCGAGCGAATTTATGTCGCAATGCAAAGCGCAATTGAATGCTAAGTATTGCGAGCGCATTTGTCGAGACGCGACCGATTCATTGTTTATTTATTAATCGCCGAGCGCTGTACTGCTCCGAACGGACATCAGGCACCAAAGCGGAACACACGCTTATAGGGTGCTCACAAAAACGAGCACAAAAAATAGAAAACCGCTAATTCTAATGCTAAGTGAAGCTATAATTGCTCGAACGTGGCGCGAGTGCACAAAATAAGTTCAGTTAACTTTTCGCACCTTTCACCGCTAATTTCAGCGAACGGCAGAAAATTGAGTGAAACGATGTTGGAGCGGAGAGGAGGCAAGCGAACGAACGCAGTGAGGATGCATTCGCTACTCATTAGCGCACAAAGCGGATGATGACGAGAAAGAGGTGCCCACTCACTGCTCCCTCGCGTCGTTCGCTTTGTGTGCACTTGATTGCAGTGAGCACAGAGAGGAGAGGATGCGAGAGACGGTATTTGAAGGCACGCGTTCGACTATTTCTCGACTCAAGGCTCGACTGCGGATCGATCCATTTTGCTGCACTCGCGGGGTATGCCGAGCAGCGAGCGCTGGAGAAGTTGTGTGCGTGCGACGGGGCAACGAGCAGCTCACACATGCATTCGCACACATGCAGCAAGCGCTCAGATAGCCTGCTGCACGTGAGGCGAGAGCGAGAGAGCGAGCGAGGCGAGCGCGTCTCCCCACTCCGTTCACTTCGTCAGCCACTAGGCGAGACTCCCCTTGGGGCTGACGTTAATAACAGAGGCCCGGCAGTGCTTTGCGCCGCGGGCGAATATGTAAATTAATCCATGAGACGGTGTTTGTTGAGCGAACACACCGCTGCTCGCTAAATACACCCTATACAGCAACACTGTGAAACTGGTGTTGGTAAGTGTGCGACACCCTATAATGTGCAATTCAGACGAAGCCGAGAAACAACGGCGGCCGCAACAATGGCAACATTTCCTGCCCTCGCTCGCACTCACACGTGAGCTCTGCTCTCGACGCGCCGCGTTCACGCTCCATCTGTCCACTCGCCCACACTGTTGCTGCCACCCGAGTTGCCGTTACTCTGCACCTTTCGCGATGCACTTTCCATTCGCCGCATCTTCGCTCGCTTGCTAATCGCTTTTTCAGCGTCGCTATAAAACTCAGTGTGAATGCGGAGAGGAGGGCCGAGCGCATCACAAGTTAATTTGGTTGCCTAAACGAGCGGCGAACACGGCGTAAATTTATTTGCTCGACGCGGGCAATAAATCGGAGAGCGAGTTCGCTTCTTTTCGCTGCACTCCGCTTCTCGCCCCAGCGCAGCGCGCTGTTTACGCTCTTTACGCTCTTCTATCATTATTTACAACTAATTAAGAATATTTGCAAACACAGCGCAAACTTGGGTGGCTTGCGCTTATTGCGTATGCAACTGGCAAACAATTTCGTTCGCTGCTCTGTCGATCGCAGCGATCATTTCGACGAACACTGGCTAAAAACAGAAAGCAGAGAGCACTTCGCTCGCAGCCCGGCAGCGAGAAAGTGCGTTTCATTACGCTCAATGCTATCTGCGATCGCGATGCGACTGCATTATTATGTTCGCTATAAAGCGCGCAACAAACACTTTAAATATAGCCGCGAATAACGTGCATTAAAGGCGCTGCAGAAAGCACGGGAAGTAAAGAGGGCACAATGGCACACAGTGAGCGATTGTATTGTAATTTCGCTCGCCGTTCGACATGAATACCGTCAGACTCCAGCATTCACTCATTCATAACTTTTGCTGCTCTCGCCACTCGTTCACTGCCTCTCGCTCTCACCGCTCTCATCGCACATTCGTCGCGTTCGCGAACATGAATCGAATTGAAGCGAGAGACAAAGTGGAGAAGCATTTGCATAAATCGAAAAGGATACACGTTCATTTTCGCTTCTGCTGAAAGCGCCAGTGTGCAGCAGCTAATTGCAGATCGACGAGGAAAGTCGCTTTTGCAACGCTTCCCTCGAAAGCGAATTTTGAGAAAAGGAGGAAACGTTGCTGGAAAGAAACAATATCGACCATCGATTCACGTGTCATCTCGCTCGTCGGGAAGCGCCGATACGGCGTGAGTGACAGCACACACACTGCAGGCTGTGTGCTCGAAGAGCGAAACGCACTTCGCACGTTTCGGCAAATGCCCCCTTCTGTTTCAGGAATGGTCACCTTGACGTGGTCAGCGAGATGGGTGTACCGCGCTCGGATACATGGCGCGGCAGAGCGAGCAGCAGCGAAAGGGATGCCCTGCGTTTGAGAAAACAGAGTTGCTTTGAAGTGATTAACAGGAACCTCAATTCTGAAACACGCCTAATTTGCATTTCGCATATTATTTCCAACAGCGAGAAGCGAAGCCATTCCGCTTCTCGCCCCCAAATACCTTCGCTTCACTGAAAGCGCCAAACATTGCAAAATTACAGCTTCGAACGCGGCTAAACTCTGCTCAACTGCGTACACAAACAACACGTCGCAACAACGCATCGCGAACGCACTAGGCGCTAATTGTTTCCTTCTGTTCGCCGTTCGCTGCCACAATTTCATCGAACAATACATTTGAATGAGAGCAGCACACAGAACCAGAGAGTAGCAGCAATACAGAACACTCGCATACACATACACATCGCGTACAGTAGGCAACAGCGGGCAGCGTTATTAGACGATCGATTTCGCGAAACGACTGCACGACGACATCGAAGGCGATGGCGAGAGATTCTCACTGAAACGATGCCATCGTGCTTTGCATCAGTTTTCTGCTTCGCGAAACAAGTGATCGCGGCGAAAGAAAGCAAACAGAAGAAGCAGAGAGTAGCCAAAGCGAGCAGCTAAAAATGGTTCGCGCGGTGTGCGGACAAAAAGCGAAACCCAAAAAGCAGTTCGTTCGCAGTGTTTGCAGGCAACAAAAGAATTAAATGGCGAATGCTGTACGCGAGTGAGTGTGTAAAGCCACCCACTCTGCTGCTTGCTCACGATTCGGGCACAGAGCGGACCACAACCAAGCAAACACACAACTGAGTGCTGTTCGCAGAGCGACGGCGAGCGCAGAACGCTCGCAGCAGGCCACTAGCGACCGAAGCCGCGCTCAGAGCAAAGTGTGAACTCACGGTCCAGTCATTGAGAAGTGCGGCGAACACGAAACGAGCAGCGATCGAGAGGCGAAGAAACGTCGATCGCTGTGCACACAAACCACCGCGGATGGAAACCATAGAAATCGCATATAAAATGCAATCTTATCGAACAATGGCTGCTCATATCGCTGCTCGCTTTCATATAATTTTCGCTTTTCGCCGAAACATTTCGCACGTTAGCCCGACGATGCTCTACGAAACGCGTCATCTTGGCGTATAGATTAGCACGGAATCCGCGATTTGCGAGCCAAGCTCACGCGAGAAAGTGAGAAAACGGCCGCAAAGCGACGCTGTCCAAAGCTCTTTGTTTGCCGCTGTTACTCATTAAATGAAATAATCGCTTAAAATTCACGCAATTGCTTAAAGCGTCGAAACGAGGAAATGTGAGTTCGCAAAATGTTTGGCCAAAAGTTGAAACGTGAAGTGTGCGGCAGAAAGCGAGAGACAGCGAGCAGAGAGCCTCGCTTCAAAGTACGAGCAAAACTCTGCTTTCTGCAACCGTCGAGCATCGCTCGTCTGCCGTTGCAAGCTTTCGCGTCTACTTTAAGCAAGTCTCGCGTTCGCCCTCTGATTGAGAGCAGCGAACGCACGACTTGCGTAAAGCGAGCATCGATGCGTCTGTTTTCGTCGATTTTAGCAAAGATAGAAACAATTTGAAAACAATTTATAGTAAAACGGCTCGTACAGAGTACGAGGCGAACGTATCGCACCTATCGGTTGCATAACTCCGCGACGGTTATCTAATCGCTCGCAGAGCGGCTCTCGAAAGCGAGTTCAAATCACGGCTGCTAATTGAGCGCTAATCATGCTTCTATACGATTGATGGGCGAACCAATTGTGCTCAGTCGACGAACTGAGTGCTTCACTTAGTGCTCTCGCTTTCGGACAAAATCCGCTCTCGCAGCAGTCGCGAGTCGAAAGCTTTGCACGTCGAAACGCGAACATATGCAACTAAACACCGCTTTTGTCGAGCACAAAGCGAACGTTGTGAGTGCGAGCGGCGGTCGGACGGAACGCAGGGATGCGGGCAGCGAGACGACAGAGAGACGAGCTTTAATTATAGTGCGCGTCGCGAATCGAGCGACGAGAGGCAGCTGCTAGCGGCGAACGACTCGCAGAGCGGAACGCGGCGGGCGACGGCGAGTGCGGTCGGACGCGAGCTTGACTCGAGAGTGTGCCTCCATTTTGTCGGTTTTAGCGAAGAGCGAACACAGCTTTCTGAACGCAGGCGAAACGAGAGAGAGACGCACTGTTTTGAGGCGAACAGCGAGCAGCAAAGCGAGAGAGAGACGAGAGGCACTCGCATCGATCGCGCGTTTCGCCCGCTCAGAGCTCGCCAGCGGAGCGCCGGACACGCGGATGCGAAGAACGAAGTGAGTACTCACCGACAGTGGAACGCACAGCGAGCGGCGGTCGACGAAAATCCGAGTGGAAACGCACTTATTGACGCTGAGCGAGAACAGAGTTCGAACGCAAGCGGCGAGAAGAGAGCTGCTTTTCGCTCGCTTCACTCACTCCAAATGACTGCTTTCGACTCGCGCTCCTTCCGAGCGCTCGCCGCGTGGCCCCCGCGCGACCCCCGCTCTGCTCGGCGACCAGCGTTCGTTCGCTGCGCGCGCGCTGCGATTGGTGCGCGTCGCTCCGGCGCCGCCCACTGCTGTGCTTCGAGCGGCGAGTTCTCGACAAATGCGACGAACCGAACTCCACTCGCTGCGATCTCTGCGTTCGCTGTCCGCCGCGGCTGCCGACCGCTGTCCGCACTCGCTGCCCACACTGTGTTCGCTCCGTCCGAAGAGCGCGCGTTGCGCCGCCCGACAGCCGCTCTCACTGTGCACTTCGTTGCTCAAACTTCGAACGCGGTGCGTTCGCCGAACAGTGGCTGCGTTCGCTGTTCGCGTTCCGAAAGCGAAACTTTTGAAAAATGAAATGGAGATCGCGATGCAGCGAGCAGCGAATATCGCTTTTCTCCGCTCGAATACTGGCGAAACGTTTGCTTACACTGCGTTTTTTGTCGCTTCTCTGCGTTCGCTTTCGACGAAAGATGCGAAAAAACGAAACTCGGCTTCTTTTCGCTTTCTTTTTTTAGCAACGTTTTCGCACACAAGCGGCGATAAGTGCGAGACACTAACCGCTATTATGTTCGCATTTGTTTTCGCTTCTTTATTTATCGAACTTTTTTCGCGTTGATTCCGCGATCGAGTTCAGCGCTTATCTAATCGCTTCGAAGTTGGCGTCGAGCGATCGCTGTTTTCGAAACAATAGCGAACAGTGCACACACTTATAGGTGCGATTAATTAGCGTGCGGCTCGAGTAATCAACGCCGAATCAACATCCGTGAAATCGACCGCAATATGCATCCGCGTTCGCGAACAACAGCAGCAACAGTAGTGGCAGAAAAACTCATTTGCCGAAAAGTGGGTTCATTTGAGACGAGGGAGCAGAAACAGCGTTTGCGGCGTGAATTAGAAAAAAGGTCACTCGCGCGAAGTGTGCGAACGCGGCGCAAGAAACTTCATTTACATGTGGATGATGAATAAAAAACAGATTTCAGAGACTAATAGCGTCTGATGGTAAGAAAACGAGCGCAGACTTTGCTTCTCGAGTTCTCGCGTCACATTACGCGTCTGGACGAAATTAAATTCTGGTGTTTTGCTGGCGTTTGTTGTCGCTCATTTCTTCATTATGCCGCTTTCGCGTATAAAATTCGCATTTTTTAAAATTCAGATCGAATCGCTTTCGCTTTTGGCGCAATGCGTTCGAAACGAGCACGTCGAGTGAGGGCTTTGCATGCGTGTCGCATACCGCGAATGAGTGTCACTCGCTTCTGCTACAATTAAATCGCCGAACGCGAGTGCTTTTCGGACAAAAAAGCGAAAAGCGCGACTGTTACTTGTTTTGTTCGCGTTCGCAGGCGAGCAGATAAAAAGTTGGCATAGCGAACGCGTAGCGGGAAGAAGTTGCTGCTCGCTGGAGCGAGACGCTTACATGCCTTTTACAGTTGGCCAGCTTCACATAACAGCGAGTGACAATATAGTGCTTTGACCCGCGTCCGCACTTCAATGTAGCCACCCTTTCGCGTCGGCCGCATCGCGGTCGCCCAGCGCTCGCTTCTCGCTCACAATCGCGCTATTCTTTCGCGTCACTTCGCGAAACAAAGCCGTTGAAACGCTTGAGACGATTTCGTCTGTCAGATCTGATCAACATTTTTGCCGCGAAATAAACTCAGCAAATACACGCAGAGCATTTCGGCTGCATCGCTTCGCGGGCGAAAAAGCAATTTTCGTGCGAGTGCTTGATAACGAAACACAAAATTATGTTGAAAATAAAAAGCGCGGCGCAATAAAAAATGTATTTAATATACGAAGCACCAACACCCGCGAATTCTTGTGAGCCAGCACTCGATGCGAGATGCGGGCGTTTCACCCGCTTTCGGGCATAAATCAAACGCAAAGCGAATGCATTTATTTAAAGCACGCTGCAACTGAACGTAATGAATGTGTGCTTTGGTATAGAATAAAGAAAGCGAATACCATTTGTATTTAAAACGCTGCACAATGCGAGCGTCACTTGCCAAATCCTCTTTTGTCTCGAGTTTACTTGAAACTCTTTTCAAACGCACAACATCATTACACGGCAGTTATCATTTTTTCGCGCACAAACTTTTCGCTTTTTTCAACCATTTTCAAATTAACAAATGTAATGTACACTCAATGCTCGTGTACACCGCGCTCGAAAGCGGTGTCGAGCCGCAAACAAATTATAGGCTTTCGCCTCTTCATTTTCTTCGAAAAATGCTTTTTCAAGCTAATGTCCGAGCTTAGCTTCATTTACTGCATAGCAAGTTTGATTGGCTTTTCAGCGCTGCTCTCGCTCGTCGCAGTATTTCAATTCAAACCAATTCGATTTTGTTCATCCGCTTTGTTTGCACTCTTTGTTCTCAGCCATTCAAACCGAAGCTTAACCTGTATTTGCTTTTGTTTTGTCCGCAAAGCCAAGCCACTCTTAGGGAATAATCTGCGTGCCGCTCGCAAAGCGCATCGTTTAATGCAACTTCTGGTTTTGAAAAAACTGATGTGCGCTAAAGTTTGAAAAGTTTGGATTAAACTTTTTGTGCGATGCTTTCTAAAAATAAGACAACGAAAGTGCTCATCGTTTTTCATTTCTTGCGTTCTGAGGCTGAAAACTGTGCAAAGTGTGTTTTGAGTTCGATGTTTGGAGCAAAAAGCGATTCTCGCGTCTAACAATTGAATGAAGCAGAGGAAAGTTTTTACGAGCTCTTTATTATAGGCTTTGTGTACGAAAGTATAAAAAGTAAATAACAGCAATCGCAAAAAATCGATACTCTCATCAGTTGCCACAAATGCAAAGAGAAACTGCGAGTGAGAAAGGTGCACGCTGTACACTCGCTCCATTCATACTCTTGCTTCATTCATTTCGTGAGCGTTTTTCTTTTGTGAAAGACGAGATCTGAGAACTCGCATTCGCTCGCAATTCTATTGTTTACGTTCGGGCCGCGCTGCTATTCAGAATTGTTTTTGCGCGCAAATTAGCCGAAAATACAGCCATTCGTGTGTGCGTGTGCTGCACCAAAAGCGAAACTTTATTCATCGAATCGAGCGCAGTTTGAAGGGATAAGCGCGGGCACGAAGATTAAGGATTCATGTCGGATTATTATCGGCACAAAATCTGCTTTCAATCTTGGTTGCCTCGCTCTCTCCACTCATTCATTGAGCGTTCGCTCGCGTTGCCGCTTCTCGCTGCCTCAACTTTCTTACGAGCAAAGAAGCGACTAATTGTGATGCGTGTGGCAAAGGAGAAAAATCGAGCGCAGCGATTATGGATGGTGGCGAGAAGCAGCAGCCAGCCAGCAGTGAGATATCTTCTTCGAAGTTGGGCAAAAGAATTGATGCGAACGCAGTGAATTGCGTGTGTGTTAAGGGTCGCCGCTATTCGATTGCTGCGAGCTGCAAGCGATGCGATGGCTTTGTCGTGTCTCGAACAATGCTTCTCGATAATGAAAAAATGATTGAAACTGCAGCTCGGCTAGCCATCGATGCATAAAACCTATATTCATTGAACTGTTATCGAACCTGGAGTTCGTTGCTTTTGTAACGATGTTCGGATTGGTTGCCAACGCCGAGATGACGGTAAAAGCAGCGACTTCTTCGCGAAACCTGTTCCAGCAAACGCTGAATACCGAAACGCACACATCTCGTTGTGTAGAAAAGCAAAAAAGCGAACGAGTGAGAGAGTGAGTGAGCGAAGGAGAGAGCAGCGAGGAGAGCCTTCAATGTCGACCATCAGTTTGATCCTCCTTATCCTTGAGTGCACAAAGCCATTGTGAATAACACCCCTTGTGTGCAAGCAGGCTATCAACGTGCACTGAGAAAGACGTGATCGGGCAAACGTAGGGCGAGCAGAGCAGCGCTTGCAGGCAGCGAGAGAGGGGCAGCAGCGCTAAGTGAGCAGATGAGCGGAAGCGTCGAACCGAGCGGAAGTGCTCGCCTCCGCCATTAGCGTCCGAAGTGCAGATTTTCACTCGCTCGAACCGAGCGAGCGGCGAGCTCGTCGTGGCGCAAGTATTGCGGTTGTGCTTTTGATGTTGGTCCGATCAGCGCAATATTTGGTTTCATCTTTAATGAGACGGAAGGCGCAATTAAACTGTCGTTAGCGTGTTGCTCGATCGAGAGGAGCGCGATGTGCTCGAAACTAATTTCGCCTTCTCGGCTCGCCAACAGTAAATATTTGATAATTTTTGAAGCGCTAATTTCCGTGAAGGCAACGAAAGGCGCACACGAAAAGATGAAATAAATTTGGCAAAGCGAACAATTAACGGCAATATTTGCAAATTGCAATTAGCGAATTCGAAAGCGAATGCAAACGCACGAAGAGAGGAAACGTGCACTCAATCGATTATTAGCTCGTTACTGGAATTCTTTGCGCCGGGAAGAGGTGCACAAATCAGGACATCCTTCTGCTCCGCTGCTGCTACTGTTGCTGCAGTTGCCGCTCTGCACTCTCACTCGCTACTGCTTCCAATACCATTACCGCGTAACGAATTACGCCGAAATCTGAGCTCTTGTTTGAGTTCACTTTTCGCTGCAATCGAAACCCTCGTTCGTGAAAAAACTTTTCTTTCGCTCGCTTCAATTTAATGCATGAAAACAATCTCTTCTTTCATCTTTCACCATTTTTTGCTGCGCACAGCTTTGTTTCAACTGCAGCTCTACGCTAACCGCCTCCATTGTCTCTTCCAATTTCAGGCGTCGTTTCGAAACTCGTATGAATTCGTTTAATTAATGCAAATGCTGCACACAACGCACACACGAAACCATCTCAGCCGCTTTGTTTACGCGCTCTCGAGCGAATTTGCACACAATGAGCGGCAAGTGGCGAAAATGCACGCGCAAGCACGTGTAGCGCGATACTCGCGTCTCGACTTTCTCGGACTCGGCAAAACCGGAGCCGAAAGCGAGCGAACGAGCGAACGGTCGCCGATTGAATTCAAGGTAAGCTACAAGAGGAGCGAGAGGAGCGAGAGAAGCGCACTGAGCGAGTGTTTCGCCACTCGAGTTCATTAAAAAAGTAATACGCAAATGTTAGTCGGCAGTCTATAATTTAAGGGACGCTGCGTTCTTCGAGCCGAAATAAGCATTTGAATGGCTTTTGGAAACGAAACGCTCGCGAAGAGAATAGGCTCGCGAACGGCAGCTGCCTAATTAATTCGTTTATAATTATTACTAATTTCAAGTACGAACCAAATTATGTTGCTGCTTCCTTTGTCATTAGATTTGCGAACTTTTGTTTCGCGTCGAAATTGTTATTGAAAACCGAATCGACGAGCAGTTTCGCGGGAGAAAGCGAGAGCAGAGCGAATGTCATTTTTCTCTCGCTGTCGTCGCGCAGCAAAACACACACACGACACGAATGAGAAGAGTGGTACAATGAGCGAGAAGGCGAGCAGCGACAGACAGAGAGCTGAGTTACGTAATTAATTGTACGCCGAAATGCGGCCCGTTTTTCGCATGATCCTCAACAATTTGAGGCGAGGTTTGAGCACAGTTTTAATGACTCGAAGCAAAGCGAAGCTCGGCGAGTGAGACAGAGATGCAAGTGAGGCTAATGATAATGGATTCGCGTTTTTACGAGCATACCTCGCACAATCGCTGCTCAAAGCTGCGAGGCCGAAAATCGCTCTTCTCGCTACTTCTGCGAATGGACTTTGCTCTCGCTCTGCAGAACTCGCTCGATTTGTGATTTACGAGTTATTAACGCGAGTTACGTTTCAAACTCGAAACTTTGCTTGCCACAACACGTTCAGTTTTTTTCGGCGATAAAATTGAAATCAAAAGCCATAAACGCAGTCACTCGTTTCCACCTCCTTCACCTCAATCCACTTTGATGCGTGCGTAATTATGTAATTAATGGTCGAAACATGTCTCGTTCGCAATAAACATTTCGCTCGTCAAAATTTCAATACTTCGCCCGTGTGCGCTGATTGCAATGCACAAACTTCTTGTCCATTCTTTTCGCGTTCGAGAGCTTCGGCTATAAATCGGTGAACGCGAAATAAAATTCTGCTTCTCGGGTGACCGCCGTTCGCTCATCTTTTCGTTCGCATTATAACTCAATAAAACACGAGTCGAAAAAGCGAAACGAAAATCAGATTTGGTTCACGCTTGGCGATCGCTGCCGTTTAGTTCGGGTAATGAACTGTCCTCTCCACAACACGTACGCTCGGCGCGTGACTGCAATACGCTTTTTGACACCTCTATAGGAAAATTTTTTAATGTGTGCACGAAAGTGAGCGAATTTAATGGGACCGCAGAGCATCGAGCGACAAGTGCGGGAGAGACGAGAAAAAATCGATAAGCAGCAACATTTTTCGCTCGACGTGTGCAAAAAGCTTTTTATAAACTCGGTCGAGCTTCGATTGTTCGCTCGCACTTCGCATCGCCACTTTCGCAAGCGTCGGGATTAGAAGTGACGAAAACAGCTCCTAAACACTTGCTTCGAATTGCTGCGCTCAGGGCATAGGCATCACCGAGTGACTGCAACAACCAATTTGATGGTCGTAATTTGCGTTGTGGATGCGAGCGGAGTGCAGGCCACAAGCGAAGTGTGCGTTGCTTTCGTGACTTCAACTGCGAGTTCGCGTTTCGTATTTTCGCATTTTGAATGGCGAAATGGTTGCGTTCGGAATGCGAGAAAAGTAATAATAACATAAAACTCTTGACAGCGGAATACGCACGGCATTTGCCAAAAAACGCTCGTGTGCTAAGTTATGAGTGCAGAGAAGCGAAGTTCGCTATTTTAAGCTCAGCGCGCGTACAGAGATTAGTTGAGCTTTCGCTGCTCGTCGTTTCGCAGCTCTTTTCTGAATACAAATTCGAGAGACGAAAAAATCGGTGCTCGAGATGAGCGATATTTTCTGCTCTCAGGCATATCTTCGCAGATGCTATCGGTTTAATGAGCAGCGCTCGGTTCGCTGCGAAGTGTATAGGCAACGAGCCCAGCAAGTGTCGATCATTTCTCGCCGGCAATTAAATTCTCGCACAGCGCCCGAATGTCTGAGCGCGAACAGCGAGTTCACCCTTTCGCTCGGCAGCACACACAAAGCCCAGTGGTGTCAGAGCTGCGAGTGCAGCAACCAATCGATTGTGTTCGCGTTTTTTGCACTCGCTGCTGCCCCTTGTATCGCGTCTCGTGTCTCGAAGCTCTGCTCTCGGCTACACAAGCATGTAAATCGCGAGCTCGGTGAGCGCTGGGGCAGCAGCGCGCTGCCCCCCGAGGGAGCCAAGCGAACGCCGAGTGGCAATGCGAACGGACTGTTATAGTAAGCGAGGTACGACCAATGCATACGTTATGTCGCACTCACTGCGCTCGATTATTTCGGCTGCTCGCATCGGAAACGCGGAGATGCTTTGTGAGACGAGAGCTGCTGCTGGCAGATAAAAGCCGTGTTCTGCAATTTTGTGTCTATACGCGATCACGCGATGAGAGAACTGCTTTCGAGCAAAGTGAAAAGTGAAAGCGCTGCGAACGAACATATTTTAAGCTTAGAGCGAACAGCTCGCCTTGCAGCACATGATTTACTCATTTTTTTCTCTACTCGAGACGAGGTTTGTTTTCATTCTCGCTCTGAGGCAAATCTAAATGAAAGCGAAAATGAAGCTCGCCTCGCACACGCTTCGATTGGTTTGCAATTATAAAGTGAGCCAAGTGAGCGATGGAAGTGGAGTGGAGGAAGAAGACGTGTCTGCGAGACGTGTGATGAGTGCCGGCAGTCGCTTGTGCTGAAGCTTCCGAAGCGAAAGCTGCTCGCGATCACATTTTTATCGATCGCCTCTTCGCTTCGAACGCCTGTGTTTCCAGGCAACCGATCGCACTGTATAGGCGATGCCATTTATAAATTTCGAGCATTTTTCTCATTTCGCCACTCTCGCTTCTCCAACGCTGCGTGCTTTCAATTCGGCGTTTATTTATTCCTCTTCCTAATCTCGCACATCGCCTGCCACTGTTTGCACACTTCTCACTCGATCGCAACTCTGCAACTCTTCTCGCAAACAACCGCAACGATCCAATTTTTTCATTCGCATCAAAACAATTACGCGATTTGCTTTGCGTTTACAGCGAACGCCGAGAAGAGGCAAATTTACGAATGGATGAGAATGAGCGAAACGCAGCGAGCAGCGAGCAGAGAGCAGCAGAAAAAGTAGAAATGGTTAGCGAAATTTGAAAGTTACAAAAAGCAGAACGCACGTAATTACACATTGTCTCCATTTGTAAATGCAGTTGAACACAAGAAATATCTGCTCTAGAGGCAGCACAAATTGACGAGCTCCAGTGCTCCACTCTTTGTCTGTCTGCCTGTGTGTGTGTGTAATCTTTTATAGATGTTTTCGAGGGAGAATGGAAGAGAACGAATGCAAACAAATAAAGCGAAGGGAGCAGAGCGGAGAGAGCAGACGAGAGAGCCTTACGGCGTAACGTGATTAGGGAGCGAATTGAACGTAAAGTGCAGTAATTTAAGGGTGCGGTTGCCAGTGCTGGCCTAACAAGCATCGTATGCTACCCTCTTTTGCACGTTCAAAACACACTGCGACGCACATGAACGCGAGCGGTTGTGCGGCGAAACGACGAGAGAGAAAGAGAGAATGGGTGAGATCGCGGCGCGAGAGTGAGCGGGAGAGGGGGAAAGCCAAGTGCTCTGTTTGCCTATAAAACTTAACTCTGGTCGAAACAAAATGGGGCGCACGGCGAAGTGAGGCAGCAAGCGAGCGAAGTGCATTCGCAGCGATCGAATCGAGCCCGTAAGCGGCAACATTTGTAAAGGATTACGATCACAATAACTCGCTCTTCATAACTTTCTTTTCATATTTGTCACTTTTTCGTCAAACAGCTGCTGTCGCGTTCGCTCGAAATTCAATTTCGCCGCTCGCAATAGCTCAATATTGCGTTTTCGCTGCTTCTTTGTTTATCGCTTCGAATAAATGAGCGAGACAAAACTAATGAATGCGTCGCTTTATTGAGAACACTTTGCGTGATCAAACGGCAGCTTCTATGACACTTATTGTGAGATGAGGATGAGAGCAGAGCAGTGAAAAGATGTGAAGGCGAACTGAGTAAAACAAGAGTTGAGCTGCAAAAAAGCGTTTGAATGTCGAAGCGGGATGAATGCGGCGCATTGTGAAAACGTTGTAAATTATTTACGAGAAATAAACTCGGAAAATGTCAAACACCCGCTTTAAAAAAGTAAATTAATGTGCGCCGTTTATACGTGAGAACGAGAAAGCGCCATACTTATGCGAACAACTCCCCTGATTGCAATCGAAGATATGTAACTACTCTATAGCAGTTAACTGCATTCGAAGCACTTCTTGCGTTCGCAACGCTCAGCAAACTTCACATTTATTATTCTGTATATTAAATATGCTTTTCAGAAATTAATAAAATAAATCTCGAGTTTTGATTTATCGCTATCGCGCTCGATGCGTGCGGCTTGCCTCGCCGCGTTCATCGTCCACGCCACGTCCTACCTGCATCACTCACTGATGAAATTGACTCGCAGCGTCGCTGCACCGCTTCAACACTGTTTCATCACACTCTCGTTTCCAATTTGATCAACTCTGCTCTTCTCGCGACACTTGACCGGTTTGCGATCTGTCTGATATGTCGCCGGCTGATCTCGCTTTCGAAATTCTATAGAAGCGCATCGTCTTCGAAAGCAAACTTAGCACTCGATCTATTTTTGAAAGATGTTCAATTCAAATGACAAGCATCGCAAGTTTTGAAACAGCTTGAATTGCGAAAGAGAAAACAGTTTGGCATTCGATTACACAACAAATGAGTTCGCTTTCAAATATGGAATGCAAACAATTGCGATATGGCAAAACAGCGTTCAATCGGCGAGTTTTTTGCCCGTGAATCAACGTTTTCTTCCAGAAAAAGTTTCTTTGCTCAGTGCATTGAGCTGAGGAGATGGAGAGCAGATCAAGTTTATAGTAATTTTGCTTTACGGCCGCACTTGTATGCATCCGAGTGGACGCATAAAAAGCGAAGATGAAATGAAAATGCTTATTTAATGGCTTTAATGGTATGAAACTCATTTTCATCCGTCGTTCAATTGCTTCTCTAATGATAATAGCGTTATGCCGAACGAGAAGCGCTGCTCGTATCAAAGTGGCTTAAGCGAGTCTCTTTCATTTCAATGCAGAGACCAAATTAAAATGCAACGAGAGAGAAGCCATCGCAATGATTATGACGACGAAAGCTTTATTTGAAAATGCAAAACATAAGCTCGCACAGCGCTGTGTGGTGAGCGATGCCCGGAATTTCGAAAGCACTCTGCTCGCGAGTTTTGCAATCCACAGAAATCTGTTTTCCTGTCTCACACTGACCCTTTAGCGGCTCAAGCAATGCGGGCCATAATTCATCTTTTCACTCGCTTTCACATATCTACTCGCGGCCGATCTCAAGCCGTCGCTGTGTGTGTGTGTGTTCATGCTGATGATCGCGTTAATGTCCTATATTATGGCAAAAGGAGATAAAGACCTGCCGATAAATGTGCTCCATCAATATTCGCAGCTCACGAAACATTCCGCACAAAGCAGAGCGGTGAGAATTTCCGTTTCCTGGAGCTTAAAACTGATTTGTCTCCATGTGCTCAAAACTTCATTCAAAACTTCTCGCTGCTTTTCAATTCTTGAAGAAAACTTAGCCAACTTTGCACTTAATCAGAGTTTGTGATTTCGAAGCACTTCGTCCTATACTCAAAATTTGAGCTTCTTAACTTGTGCTCAAGCTTTAAATTGAAACTCGTCGAGATTCTCGTTCAATTTGCATGCTGCTATCGTTGAACATTAGAATCGGAAACAAAGCGTGAGAGCGAGAAACAAAACTCAAAAGCAAGTTCGGCATCGATTTAGTGAGCGAGGCATTTCGGCGCGATTACATTCTTAATGATCACAAATCGATGGATGTGCATTAAGTTGTTTTATCTGTGTGTGTATTTAATGGCGATTACTTATAGCGAAATTGAGGAAACAGTTTTCGCTCGCATTGTGCGAAGCAGTTATAACGGTAATCCTTTAAACCGAAGCTATTGATTTTCTGTAAGCCAATAATCGTATAATATTTACTGCTCGCAGAGGAAGTGAAAGACTTTGCTCGCCACGCAACCACTGCTGCTGCTGCAATAAACTGCATTTTGGAAGAAATGCAAAGCTAAGCGATATTAGTGTTTGATTAGAGCTTAACTCTTCTCAGCCGAATGCATTTTTCGTGCGAAACTGTAATCGATGCGCTCAGCAATCGCTTAGCGAGTGAATGCAAAGTGGATTTCGCCATCGATTTTCGGACCGCTTCTCGGTTCTTGTGTGTTGCTTGTTTATTGATCAACTTCAGCTTTCATCTCGCATTCATTCGAACAAATGATAATTAATTGAAACGACAAACGTAAACAAGTGCTGCGCGTCGGTCGCTCGACTAAGCGGTCCGAAAAGCATTATGCAGCTCGTCGATCGAGCTGACAACCACTTGTGCAGGTGTATTGTGCGCTGCAAATGCGCTCGCTTCTTTGTCTAGCGAAAACAACGAAAACGCGGAAACTTTTTAGTGTGCGCGTAAAAATAAATTTCGAAGCGGTTGTTCGCTTCTTGGCAGAGCCACACACGCGAGAAGTGAACAGAGTACAGCACCGTTCGTCGATAGCTGCTGCTAGCCTTCAGCGCTGTGTCCCTCGCTCTCGGCACGACTTTCAGGGGCCAACGATATGAAAATAAGCGAGCGATTATTGGCAGACCTCCCAACTCGATGTACCTGCCGCATCACTTCGAACGTGTGCGCGCCGTCATTTCGTTGGCCACAACTGCGACCGCGACAACACATGCAATTGCGAGTGGAAGCTTATGGCGGTCGGGCGGCCGCGGCGAGCGCTTTCGAGCAATTAGCTGGATGAAAGAGGTGAAAAACTTGCGAGCGCACTCAATCACATGAATATGGAGGCGACGCGCACACACTCGCAACTTGAGTCGATCGCAGCAAATTGCAAATTGAAACATTAAGCACAGTTAGCTGCGAGAGAAGAAGCGCGGTTCGCGATGAATGGCAGACAGGAGTGAGTGAAGGAGAAGCGCGGTTCACTCGACTGCATTCGTTGAATTAATTGCATAGAAAGCGGTTATTAAATGCGAAGGCCGTTGACGTCGCGTATCAATGGCAGCGGATTGAAAAACACGAAATGCCTATACAGCCATTATTCTGCTCGCCTCCACTTTCCACTCTCGCTCTCGCCGCTCTCCCTCGTGCTCCCTCGCCGCTCGCACTGCTCCCGCGTGCTCTCTCGCGAGCATCAGTCAACGAACGAATGCGATGTTTTGGAATGGAGAGAAGAGAGCGCACAATAAAATCGCTTGTTTGCGATCTGCGACTCGGCGAAAAAACAGACGAAACAAACTGCTTTTGTTCGTCCGATTTAATCGATTCCTCTATCTTATGTACACACACAGCGCTCGCATTCTGCTTGCGAAGTGCTTTGAAACGTTAGACGCGCTCTAACTTTCCAATTCACAACACTTCATTCGCGCGTTTTTACTCCTTTCCCGCTTCACTCGCCTCCAACATCGCGGAGACGACACAGCGGCCTCCGAAGCAATTGCTGCAATCCGTTCGCCGCTTTACGTGCCACTGCCTCGATCTGCTTGCGAGTCGCGCCGAGATGTGTAACAGTCAATTGAGCAAAGACAAAATGCACAATTTTCAACCACTTACACAATTTACCATTTGATTTATGTCGATTGCCGCTGTTATCTGTTTTCCGAAAAAGCTGAACCTGTCTGCGCAGAAATGCATGTAAAATGCAAATGCGACCGACGCTTCAAGTGTTCGCTTCAAAATTTAAATTCATTCGAATATTAAGTAGCTGCTGCTGTTGGAAAAGTTTTGTCTGCCGCTGCTGCTGCGTGTGTTCAACTATTTTCGGCAGACGCACGAATTTTGAATCGAAAAAAGCTTGTCGCGATCGGAATTAGCAGCGCAAAAGTGTACATGGCGGAGATAAACTCGCGTCGAGCAGATTAATTAGCGTAGTTCGACAATAAAAGTGATTTTGCTGCGCTGCTTTCAACCGACAAAACACTCGGTCAATTTTATAAATCACTGTTGACGCTAATTACTGTCATCAAATGATGTGCGCCCCACAAGCCTCGGCAATAGTTTCGCCGGCGGGCGAACGGAGTGCGAGAAGCAGCGCGCGTCTATAATAATGAAAATTTAAAGCGAAAAGAGCGTAAAATAAATATTGAAAAACGCAAGTGCCGAAAACGAGAGCGAAACTAGAGTTGATCTGAACATTGGTTCGCTGGCGACGCTGAAACGCGAAACCATTTGTACGTTCTGTGTGTCTGGCTTTGCTTTCGCTCGCATCTTCGCAGCGTTTGCCAAACTGCTTCTTCGTGATGCGTCTATTTGCTGCATTATATTTCAGCAGATTAATGCGAGCGATAAAACTTCAATTATGATCATTGTTTTCAAACACTGCAATCTGTTCTCTTGCACTCGAGACCGATTTCGGTGATTAACGTAATGCTTGACGAGAACTCGACAAAGTCGCCGCGAATAAGTTCGAGCTGAAGCGAAGCGGAGCTTGTGCGCGCTTCGCATCATTATTACTCCGCTATTCTCGTCGCATAAAATCAACGACTAATTTAATGAAGCCAAGTTTTTTGCTGCAAATGACAGCGAAACAAAAAATCGATATCCGCGCACAACAGCTAAGCAGTAATCCTTGTCTATCGCTCGTCTGAACGCATCGAGCACAGCACTCGCGACTTTGCGCCGCTCTCGACGATGTCTTTTTGTTTTGAAAATGCAATTTAAGAATTGCTAAATTCGATGGAAGCACACTTTCGCGGCTTCAAACCGAGTGCGATTAGCGAGCGACTGCCAGCTTCCTCACTCTATTAAAACGCAATGAGCAGCAGCGAGCAGCGATATTCCGAATCAACATCGAATGGATCGCGGAAGCAGCAGCGAAAAAAATGTTTTCGCACTTGATTTGTTTGCGGTGTATGCTCGCTGACACTGAGTGCACTCGTCGTTGAAAGTAGATTACTGACCGAAAAGTAAACGCTCGCTTTCGCATTCACAGCCTCCGAGAATTTAAATTTTCGTCAGGTTCGAGCGAAATGCTGAACAGCGGCTTCGAGCGCTTCCAAACATTTGTAAGGAAAGCGAACGTTTGCAAATGACACTCGAAATTGATGCGTTCTTCGCTGCGAAAACCTCAATGGACTGTAAATTAGTGTTTCACTATTTCGCTCGTAAACCGCTTCCACTTTATTGATTGATTGATCCGTTTTTTGGGCGCACAAAAAGAAGAATGAAAACGAGAATTTCGCTTTTAAATGCATCGTCGAACGTAATACGAGAAGAGATGCGTTAAATCGCTCGAGAAGCGGCTCCTCCGCGGTTTGTGCATATTTAACATCGCTCTGCACTCGGGTTCAATGCAAATAACCATATGTTTGTAATTAAGCGGCGGCCGCGCTCCGAACGCTGCGATTCGACGAAATTTGTGGTCAAAGCCGAATCGGTGTGAAATTGAGAGCGTGTTGCGGCTTCGCGCTAATTCGAAGCGCAGCACCAACGCAAAGTTAGTTGCTCGTTGCATTACGCACTAAATAACTTCAATTACAATCGCTGCTTTCTGCGCACAAAAACACGAAGAACGCAAAGCAAATAAAACGAAAACGCCGGCCGAACGCAGTGTGCCAAATTTTAGGTAAACGTTCGCTTTAGAACTCGAACGCAACGCATTCGCGCAAAACTTTGTTTTTGCTTCTTCTTTGCTGAAAAAAGTTTCTATACTTTAGCTCGGCGCTCGAAAGCGCGTAAATGTGTGTAAAACAAAAATTTATTTATACAAGTTCGTTATTCGCGTTATGTGTGCTTTGCTAAATGCGAAAGAAGCAAAACAAAAACTTTGCGAAAAACATTTTCTCGCCGTACGAATGGAATAAAGCTGAACGCTACGCTGAATGAAAATAAGTTGCGGCGAAATTGAATGCGAGCGAAATACAATGAGAAAGTCACATTGCGAACAGTCGGCAGCGAAAAAACTTTTTTGTTGCGCAAAGCGAAAACTGTAATAAGGCCAAATCAAGGTTTACGAACTTTGCGAATTGTGTGATTTGTAAAACGCGGAAAAGTGAAATGCGAGTGTAAAAAGCGAAAGGCAAAAACGGTCGCAAATTCGATTACATAATTACAGCTTTGTGCGTATAGCTTTGCGATCACACCTTACCGCGGCCCGAATTCGCCGCGATCGCTGCGCGCCGAGACTCAAATGATTGTAATTACGAAAATTCGCTCGACTCAATGACAGCAGTTAATCAATAATCGAGTGGCAGCAAAAACGCTTTTTAATCGCTTTCTGAATGCTAAGTGTCACAATTATTGGTAACAAGCAGTTGCTTTACTGATTAAACGAACCATTTGCTTAATTAATTGTTTGAAAACATGCATTCGCTTAAACATGGCTGCAATTAACGTTTCGCTCCTTCGAAATCGCTGCTAATTAAATCGCATGAGCTTTCGCGATTTGAAAAGCTCGCTGCGAACATGAACAACTGCATTTCGACGAAGTGTGAATGTGAATGCAAACATTTATCACTTGGTAGCCGAAAATAAGCTTCATTCACACATAACTTTGTTCATCTCTCATAAGCTCGCGTATTGTTCATCGCATTTACGCATTTTCACCTCCGCAAGCACCAACACGCAATGAGTTTGTTGTTATTTCCACAATTACAGGATGTAATTAATGAGTTCCATTTACTTTTTTCAGCGCTGTTTCATAAGTTGCATAAACACAGCTCAACTCAAAAACTGTGCAGCACACGCAATTACACTTTTCGCTTCTCTCGCTACTCGTGAACGCGGCTACTGTGTGTCCAATGAAAGCGCGAAGAGAAGCTCGCCACCCGTCCAAATTGAAGTCTGGGCGAAGAAGAACGCGGAGAGCGCAATAAAATGAAGTGATTGATTTTCTAAATAACACACACATTGCTCTCGAGAGAGCGTTTCGGCCAGATACACACACACACATACAAAGTATATACACGCGCGCGTGAACCTTATAATTTTCGCTCACAACTTGCAATCTTCTTGCAAGTCATCACAAGTATTCGCAATTGTCAAAACTCAATGTGCACACTGCTACTTGGAAAATAGGAAAAAACGCTTTTCGTGACTGCCTCTTCTAGCGTGACGACGTTGATATTTTTTGCAGCTTCGCTTCTCTTTTCTCGAATGAGTTTTCAATTTGATTTTGATATAAATCGAATTCAACGCGAATTGTATTACATTACGCGAGCAGCGAGAATATTTATAAGCTACGCGTTTTGTGCGTCTCGCCGAGCGACAAATCGATGAGCGCGGGCATTTTGTACTCGCGAACAGGCGAAATGCTCGCACTTATTTATACATAACAAGCTAGAACCCGAAATAGAAGTATATTGGGCAATATTTTCGAGCGTCGAGCGCAGTAATAAAATTTAAACCCAGCGCAGCCTGCTTTCGGCAGAAGTAGCATAAATCTTTGTGAAAGAAGCGAAGCAAGAATCAAACGCGTGTGCAATTTGTACTAATTTCCACCACAATCGAGTTCGGCTTCTATTGTAGACACACGCAGCACAACAGTTGATCGATACGCGAGAAGCGGACGCTCTTTTCTTTGTTTTTTACGCGCACTCCATTTCCGTGTTATTTTGTTCAATTGTCAATACTCAGTCTTTCCTTCACTCGTTCAATGCCCGCAAACATTTTGTTTGCTTAAATAATCTTTGTGTTTGTATCTCGCTAGCGAGCGTCGTCGATATGTAATTCAAATTAATGAATAAATTAAAACTGAACACGAATTCAAATTTAAATAATGTTTTGATTTATTTATTTTACAGTAAATCATAATTTATATTCATGATAATTACATCAGTGAAGCTTCAAGAAGAAAGAGAGGAGAGACGAGGAAAGGAAAAATTAAAATTTCAACTAAGCTTAACATCAAAAATTGTATAAAACGCAGTTTCGTAATGATTCTCAACCACACTCGATGTAAAATGATTATTTAAAATTCATAAATTTAATCAAATTCGTTTTGATATTTGCAATTGTAGAAGTTCAAATTTAAAATAGAATATAAAAATATTTTTCAAACATTAACGTTAAATTATTTCGCTTATTCGCTCTCACGCGTTTTAAGCGTAAACCAGAGCTTTTAAGATTTCAGCTAGCATTTGTAGAAGTTAATGTAAAAATAAAGTTCACAGTATCTTCATTAGAAAAAAAAAAAATTCGGGCGATATTTTGCTTATATGCAGACACAATATCTTTAAATGTTCTTACATCGACAGTGCGGAAGCGATAATGTTTTTGCATTTACTTTTCAACTTATTTTCGCTCGAAGATTTCGATTTATTTATTTTTTAGGGCGAAAATAACTCGAAAC